>MCJB01049178.1:65538-86696 GCA_002018475.1 Nicotiana obtusifolia | reverse complement strand
AGCATTGCATAGCATAGCATTGCATCGCATCTCATGGCATTGCATCGCATTGCATTGCATTACATTGTATTTTGGTGTTGTGATTCTTCGGTTTACTTCACGGATTGATGTGGAATGTAATTTGAAGTACTGTTTCGACGTGGATTGTTTAATGGTTGTATGTTTCTCACCTTCAGTTCTTATTTACTTTTATTACTCACTGAGTTGGAAGTACTCACTTTACTCCCTGCACCTTGTGTGCAGATTCAGGCGTTAGCGGTCCCTCTCAGAGGTACTGAATACTACTACTGGACCGGAGCTTCAAAGACTACGAGGTAGTTGCCTGCGTCCGCAGCCTCGTAACTCTTTTCTTGTTGTTTGATTCCTTCGTACAATTGTACTTAAGATTATGTAATAGTTATATTATTACTAGGACTTCTCTAGTGGCTCATGACTTTGTGACACCTCGATCTGAGGGCTGTAGTCGGGATGATTGCTATATGATATTTTCCGCAGTTGACTAATATTAAACCGTGTTTATATTATCTTCGTGTTGTTTGAAATGTTTAGCGATGTTGGAAATGGTTTGGCTTGCCTTGTCCCCAAGAGAGGCGCCATCACGACCAGGTTGGGATTTTGGGTCGTGACAGAAGACCAAGAAACCGTGCAAGTTAGAACACGATTGGGCTCCAAAACAACTAACCTCACGAACTGATTGGCCAAAGCCTGAACATCTACTACAAGCGGGCTCTCACCAACTGGAATATACGCAAGGCTACCCGTGCTCACAGCCTTTCTACTCAAGGCATCGGCCACCACATTGGCCTTCCCGAGATGATACAGAATGGTGATATCATAGTCTTTCAATAGCTCCAACCGCCTCCTCTGCCTCAAGTTAAGATCCTTCTGCTTGAACAGATACTGTAGGCTCTGATTATCCATGAACACCTCACACGACACACCGTAAAGATAGTGCCTCCAAATATTCAGCGCATGAATAATGGTTACTAATTCTAAGTCATGAACAACGTAATTCTTCTCATGAACCTTCAACTATCGCGACGCGTATGCAATCACCCTGCCATCATGCATCAATAATGCACTGATCCCAATACGAGATGTATCACAATACACTGTCTAGGATCCTCAACTTGTGGGTAACACCAACTCTGGCGCTGTAGTCAAAGCACTCAGCTCACATTATCATTGACTCATCTTTCTTCTTCATTAACAACACGGGCGCACCCCAGGGCGAGACACTAGGTTTAATGAATCCCTTATCAATAAAATCTTGCAATTGCTCCTTCAATTCCTTTAACTCTGGCGGGGCCATACGATATGGTGGAATGGAAATGGGATGAGTGCCTGAAGCCAAATCAATATAGAAGTCAATGTCCCTGTCGGGTGACATCCCCAATAGATCTGCAGGAAACACCTATGGAAACTCACGCATAACTGGTACTGAATCCATGGAATGAACCTCTGCACTCGAATCACGAACATAGGCCAAATACGCTAGACATCCCTTCTCGACCATACGTTGAGCCCTCACATAGGAAATAACCCTGCTGGTAGTGGCTAGGAGTCCCTATCCACTCTAATCAAGGCAACTCCGGCATGGCTAAGGTCACCGTCTTGGCGTGAAAATTCAATATAGCATGATAAGGTGATAGCCAGTCCATGCCCAAGATAACATGAAAATCTGCCATATCAAAAAGTAGAAGATCTACGCTAGTTCAAGACTCCTAATAGTAATCACACACGAGCGACAGACACGATCTACAATAATAGAATCTCCCACAAGCGTAGACACATACATAGGAGCACTCAAAGAATTGCGAGGCACAACTAGAAATGAAACAAAATAGGATGACACATAGGAGTAAGTAGAGCCCGGATCAAATAGAACTAAAGCATCTCTATGGTAAACTGGAATAATACATGTGATAACGACGTCATATAACTCGGCCTCAAGCCTAGCTAGGAAAGCATAACATCGGGGCTGGCCCCACCACTCTGAACTACGTCTCTCGGACGGCCTCTAGTTAGCTGGCCTCCACCTCTAACGGCTTGACCTCTACCTCTAATGGCTTGACCTCCACCTCTGGCTTTTGACCCTTGCCTCTAGCTGGCTAAGAGGGTGGTGGAGCAACTGGTGTCGGAACCATGGCACGAGAACTCTGCTGTGGCATGCCGCCCAACAATCTTGGACAGAACCTCCTGATGTGACAAATACCTCAACACTCAAAACACCCATCCTGCTACTGTGGTTGCTAAAATTGAAGCTAACCGAACGGACCGGATAACCACGGTGATAGCTCTGAATTGGAGGCGCACTGATAAGAGCTAATGGTGCACTGTAGGCTAGCTGCCCAAAATTAGGTACATAAGGACCACGACGCCCTAAAGCGCTGTGAGATGCCTGAAGTGCTGACTAAAATGGCCTGGGAGGATGGCCTCTACCCGAAGTACCCTTACTTCCAGATGAGGCATCAGTGAAACTACCGGAATAACGAGGCCTCTTATCAGACACCGGCCCCCTCTACTGAGCACGGACCATCTCGATCCGTCTGGCAATATCTACGGCCCTATGAAAAGTAATATCATCTCCAGTCTCCCTGGCCATCTGTAACCTGATAGTGAAAGTGAGAATATCAGTGAATCTCCTCACTCTCTCCCTCTCAGTAGGAATCAAGATAACAGCATGGCAAGCTAGGTCCACAAATCGATCCTCAAATTGGGTAACAGTCATACTACCCTGCTGAAGACGCTCAAACTGTCTGCGGCAATCCTCTATAAGAGACAAGGATGAACTTCTCTAGAAATAGCTGTGAAAACTGATCTCAGGTAAGTGCAGGCGAACCGGCTTGTCTAGTCAACATATAATCTCTCCACCACCTCTTGGCGGAACCAATCATATGAAACACTACAAAATCGACCCCATTTGTCTCACCTATACCCATGTTCTGCAACACCTCGTGGCATCGGTCTAGATAATCCTGTGGGTCCTCAAAAGGTGCACCACTGAAATGAATAGGAAAGAGCTTGGTAAACTTATCCAACCCCAACAAAGCCTCAAAAGACATAGTGGGCCTATCACCGGTCTGTGCCTCAACAACCGGCTGAAGCACCCTAACTGGCGGGGATGCTGGAGTCTGATACTGAGGAGCCGCCTGCTCTAGGGTGTGGGTAGCGGGAGTATGTGCTCCTCCCTAGCCTGAGAGACAGTTGGTGCCACCGAGAATGTACCAGTCTGGGACACATTCTCCATAAGGCCCACCAAACGGACTAGAGCATCCTAAAACACTGGAGTGGCTATGAACCCCTCCGGGACTTGAGCTGGTCTAACGGGTACAGTCTGAGCTGGAACCTCCTCCTCGTGATCTATATGAGGCTCCACTGCAGGTGCTACTGCTGGAGCTCTAGGCTGAGCTCTGCTTCTGCCTCGACCTCGTCCTCCCCTCTGCCCCTAGTAGTAGCTACCACAAGGGGCTCCAGCTCCTGTCCAGCTATAGATACAGTGCTTGTTCTCGCCATCTACGAGAGAACAAGAATAGAATGGTTCAATCATCAATGATAGAATAAAATCCCACGATAGAGAAATAAATAAATGGAATTTTTCCTAAACTCCATATCCTCTACAAGATAAGTACAGACGTCTCCATACCGATCCTCCAGACTCTACTAAGTTTGCTCATGACTCGTGAGACCTAGACAACTTAGTGCTCTGATACCAACTTGTCACTACCTGGAATTCTCACCCTCGGGACCGTGATGGCGCCTAACATTTCACTTGCTAGGAAAGCCAATGTTAGAATGGTTTTTAGCCATCTTTAACAAATCAAATTAAAATATAACCAAGAAATTGAAATAGAGTGAGAAAAATCATAACAATCGTGATATCTAGATATAATCCCAGAACTTGTGTCAATGTGCACGGGTCACTAAAATAATGCAAATAATGGTCGGAATGAAAGTATAACAGTCTGAAATGAAATAAACAACTAGAATAAGGTAGAAAGGGACTTCAGGGCTGTGAACGCCGAGCAGCTGTAACTCAAGTCTCTGTCAGGCAATCAATCCGAGCAATTTACTGACTGCCAATAGGACCGACTCCAAAAGTTGCACAAGAAGTGTAGAGTATAGTATGAGTACAACCGACCCCATGTACTCTGTAAATGTTAAGCCTAACCCCGACAAAGTAGTGACGAAGCTAAGGCGGTCACTTACATTAACATGTACGTAGTATAATAATAATAAAAAGAAAGGTACACGGGAAAATTAAGGCATTTAACTTATGAAAATAAACTCAATCCTCGAAATGAGTAAAACTAGAAACACCAGTCTTCAAAATTTCGTATGAAAACACTGAAAGCTAATACAATGCAACAATGAATACAAAACACACAATCTGTTACGACATATTAATGATAGAATAACATATAAAAGCCGTTGCGGCGTGCAACCCGATCCCACCGTACAAACACAATTCTCCTTTATTTCACCATATCGAAACCGCATATAAAATCTGTTGCGGTGTGCAACCCGATTCCAACATATCCATATCAGTCCTCCCTTATTCCACCTGTTACGGCATGCAACTCGATCTATAAACAAAGTCAATAAATGTAATCAATTCAACAACTCAATTCACAAAAATCTCTACGATTAAAAAATATGAAAGCAAAGCTATAAAGGAACCTCGTACCAAATCAAGGAATGCTACAACTAATACAAAGCAACAAGACAAGCCAAATATATAACAAATAAAGTGTACAAGTAAGACAGATAAGGCAGGTAGCAATTAATTATGGAATTATGGAAGAAACAAGAATTTCAGTACAAGAGTAAATAGACGACAATTAACAAGTTACGGCATAGAAAGCAATTAAGGCATGTACAATTAAGACATGGAATGAGATAATTAATAAAATAGGGGAAAGCATGGAAACAACTATTTTAACGACATATATACACTTGTCACGTCGCATATACACCGCTACACATGTAATTCACATAGCACATAGCTCGAGGGTTCCTAATTCCCTCAAATCAAGGTTAGACCCAACACTTACCTCGCTCCACAAGCAAATCAAAGCTCAATCGGGGCCTTTCCTATAAAATCTGCCTCCAAATCAATCGAATCTAACCAAAATCGACTCAATAACATCAAACGATGCTAGGGAAATCAATTAAAATATATAAAGTTAAGATCTTTACACTTTTCCCAAAAAGTAAATCTCCAGGCCCGCTTGATCAAAATCCGAGATTCGGACCAAAACCCGATTACCCATTCACGCCCGAGTCCAGTTATATAATTAGTTTCGAAATCCGACCTCAATCCGAGGTCTAAATCCCAAATTTACAAAAATCCCTACTACACCAATCCCTAATTTATACCATAAAAATCCTAGATTTGATGTTGAAATCTCATGAAATGTGATGGGTAATTAAAAAGAAATAGATTAAAGTCACTTACCAATGTATTTAGGAAGAAAATCTCTTGGAAAAATCGCCTCTAGGGTGTTTCGGATTGAGAGTTTATGAAAAATCAGCTAAATCCCGACCTTTCAGCTTTTTGTCCAAGCGTAGATGTCGCAATGCGACATGGGGTTCATAATTGCAAACCCCGCAAATGAGATAAATCTATCGCAATTGCGAAGAAGTTGCGTCTCTGCTGCCATCACAAATGCGATGGTTTAGTTCGCAAATGCGAACTTGGGCATTCCACAAATGCGACCAGTTTGATCGCAATTGCCCACCAGCTCCCCCCCAACCCCCAATCGCAAATACGAAGAGTGTGTTCATAAATATGAATGGATCGCAATTGCGATCCTAACCTTCCAAATGCGAGGTCTGAGACCTGTGCACAAAACCAGCAAAATCCTACTATTTCAAACACTCCGCCACACGTCCGAAACTCAACCAAGCGCTCGGGGCTCCAAACCAAATATGCACACAAGTGTAATAACATCATACGAACTCGCTGGCGTGATCAAAATACCAAAATAACACCTAGAACTACGAATCGGACACCAACACGAATAATATTTCCAAAGAAACTTAAGAACATGGAATTTTACAACTGGACATCAGAATCACGTCAAATCAACTCCGTTTTACACCATTTTTTGTAGACAATTCATAATACTTAAATGAACCTATACCAAGTTACAGAACCGAAATCTGAACCCCATAGTAACAAAATCTACTTACGGTCAAACTTAGGAATTCTTTAAACCTTTAAATTGCTAGTTTTCAATAAATTACGTTAAATCAAGTTAGGGACTTCCGAATTGGATTCCGAGCATACGCCCAAGTCTCAAATCATGATACGGACCCACCAAGATTGTCAAAATACTGATCCGGATCCATTTACAAAAAATATTGGCCGTAGTCAACTCAAATGAGTTTAAAGGTAAAATTTTACTTTTTTAATCAATTTTTCACATAAAAATCTTCCAAAAAAATATACGGACTGCGTATACAAATCGAGGAAGGATAAACGGAGCTATTCAAGGTCTTGGAGCACGAAAATGAAGTCTAAAACAAAAATTAACCTATCGGGTCATCACAGTAAGAGAGTAAAGGATATCTATGATGTGAATGTTACAGCTGGCCTCTTGTGTTGAAGATGTATTGGAGATGTATTCACTCATGGATACTCTGGGAGGTCCTGTTGGTGTTGAAGTTCTTGTTCCTGTTGTTGTTCCTCCTGGTGTTGAAGATCCTCGTGTTGCTCCAACTCTTGCTAGTGTTAAAGATCCTCATGCTGCTGTTACTCCTCTTGGTGTTGAAGATCATCCTGCTAGTATTGAAGATCCTCGTGCATCTATAACTCATGCTGGTGTTGAAGATCCTACTTCTGCTGTTACTCTCCTGATGTTGAAGATCATCCTGTTGGCTTATTAGTCGAACTATTATTTGATCCAACTATTTTTCCTCCTTCTTAGTTACTTGCATTTCCTCCTGTATTTAGTATTAGGTTTAGTCTATGTCAATTTTTATTTTTTATTTCTCTTTTTTATGTTGATGGATGTTTTTTTTGGTGGTTACCACTTCTGTTAATGAAATCAAGTTTTTTTATGTGTTTATGTTTGTGTGTGCAAATTAATTTCTTTTTTTCCGATAGTTGGATCTTAATTTATTAAAAGTGTATTATGAGTGAAACTACCCTTTTCACATCGGTGAGAGAGCAGGGGAGATTTGGGTTGTAGATAGCTGGCCTCTTGTGGTTTACGCTGGTTCCTCAGAGGAGTATTGGAGATGTACTCACTCATGGCTACTCCATGAGGTCCCATTGATATTGAAGCTCCGATGTTGTTCTTCCTAGTGTTGAAGATCCTCGTGCTACTTCAACTTCTGTTGGCGTTGAAGATTCTTCTGCTATTATTTCACTGGTGTTGAGGATTCTCGTGCTACTCCTACTCATGCTACTGTTGAAGATTATCCTCTTAGTATTACTAGTCCAAATATTACTTGATCCAACTATTTCTCATCCTTCTAAGTTGTTCCTTCTGCAATTAGTTTATGAAAATTTCTATTTTTTGTTTCTTTTTGTAGGCGACGATGTTTTTGCTAGGTCTACCACTTTTCTTAATGAAATAAAGTTCATCTTTTATGTTTTATTTTTCTGTGCAGATTAAATTCTTTCTTTTTTTAATGCTAAGACAACACTGATGTATGTTTTTTCCTTTTACGTTTTTATTTTAGTCTGCAACTTTAGACTCTATATATATAATGACCCGATTAGTCGTTTTGCTTTATAGATTTCTGTCTCCCTAAATAATACTCCCCTTATGTGCTTTGACTATTTTATGACTTGCGGGGATGGTTAATTCGAGTTTTGGAAGGATTCGAGTTGAAATTAGAACACTTGGTTCCTAAAGGTTTGGAAAAAAGGGCTTAGTTTGACTTTGATAAATGTTTTGAGTAAACGACCTCGGAACTGGGATTTGATGGTTCCAATAGACTTGTATGATGATTTTGGACTTGGGCGTATGTTCGGATCAGATTTTGGATGACTCGAGAGCGTTTCGGCACCTAATATTGATAGTTGGCAACTTGAAGGTTTTTTAAGTTCTTTAAATTTGGTTTGGAGTAGGTTTTGGTGTTTCAGAGGTCCGTTTGGGATTCCAAGCCTGGGAGTAGCTCCGTATGGTGATTTAAGACTTGCACGCAAAATTTGGTGTCATTCCAAGTAGTTTAAGTACGATTCGGCGCCTTCGGAGTAAATTGGAAAAACTTGAAGTTCATAAGTTGATTCGATTTGGTTTGGGGTGTGATTCTTAGTTTTGATGTTGTTTTATGCGTTTCGAGGGTTCGAGCGAGTTTGTTTTATGATTTCAAAGTTGTTGGTATGTTTGGCGGGGCCTCGGTTGTTAATAGGACTAGGCTCGGACCAAGTTTGGACTTAGGAGAAATGACTGAAGCTCCCAGCTTCTAGTGTAATCGCACCTATGCATGGTCAGCCGCAGGTGCGAGCTCGTAAAAGCGAGCCAGTAGCCGCATAAGCGGTCCAGCGGGACAGCTCAGAAATCGCAGGCGCGGGGATATGTTACGCACCTGCGAGCGCGCAGGTGTGGTAGAGGAAGCCGTAGGAGCTTCCAATGCCGCAAGAGCGGCGCGAGCGTCGCAGCAGCGGGCCCGTAGAAGCAGGCTAGTGGTTCACAGGTGCGGATTTTGGCTCAACTAGAGAGGGCCGCATCTGCTAGGATTTTGCCGCATGTGACCGTACCTCCGCAGGTGCGAAAATCGCTGAAGGCAGAACCTTCATTTAAGTCGGGGTTTGAGCATTTTTGGGTTCATTTATTGCATTCTTGGGGCGATTTTGGAGCTGATTAGAGAGGGTTTTTCACTAGCTATTTGAGGTAAGTAATTTCTACCTAATATGAGTTAAATACATAGATTATGGGTATATAACATGTAAATTTGTGAAAATTATGGGCTTAGATGAAAAACCTAGATTTTTGATAAAAATGGGATTTAACCACGAAAATGGTTATGGAATGGGATGAAAATTGTATACTTGAGTTCTTAAGGTTATGGGTAACAATTTCCTTCCAGAAATTTCCGGAATCCGGGCACGTGAGCCCGGGGTGAATTTTAGGAATCTTCCAATTTGGGTTAGGTAATTACTCTAATAGTTAAATTATAAAGTTTTGAGCATGTTTTGATTAAATTATATAACATTTGGCAAGATTCGGATTTTTCGGCACCGAGTTGAGGCTTTAGAGCAAAATTGTGACCAGGAAGTGAGCTTTGAGACGAGATAAGTCTCTTGTCTAACTTTGTAAGAGGGAATTTACCCCATAGGTGATTTAAATTAATGTTTGCTTCTAATTGTGGGGGCAACGTTCTGTACGAGGTGACGAGAGTTTGTTCGTAGCTACTAATTATGCTTATGTCCGGGTAGTTTTAGGACCAAAATCATAAACTACTTGAAATGTTTGCACCCTACTTGTTAATTAAAGTGCCTAAATTATATTAGGACTTGCTAGAGGAATTGGGAAGGATCGTTAATGAAATTTCTATTATTTTGTGTATCAATCCTTAATAACGTTTAAGTCAAATGCTTATAAAGTATCATCTCTTCTTGTGAAGCGGGCCGAATGCCTTGGCAGTAGATAGATGCATCTATGGTTCGTGCCACTCGACCTCCGCAGTGTACACATTATTCTGGATCGGGCTGAACGACCTCGGCATAAATAGTGCTAAATAATAATACTTGGTGCCTTGATATTTTGTTGTGGCTTGTAAGGTGACAACTTGTAAGGAAAGTGACTTATTTGGAATTATTAAATTGTGAAAGAATTGTTTGCTCCTGCTTGTTAAGAAATTTTGTTATTATTTACATAACCGGTGTTTATTCAAGATTTTTATTTTAATATTGTTGACCCATAGCAAGTGTCGATGTCGACCCCTCGTCACTATTTCTTCGAGGTTAGACTTGATACTTACTGGGTACATGTTGTTTATGTACTCACGCTACACTTTTGCAATGACTGTGCAGGATCTGAGGCAGGTGCATCAGGCGGTCCTACCGGCACGCATCCCAGATATGCCGAGGCTTAGTGGTGAGCTGCTTCCTGAGTCGTTCTGCAGCCCTTAGAGTCTCTCTTTTGTATTTGTGTTCTGTCTACTTTATGTTCAGACAGTAGATAGAATTTTGTACAATCTATTAGATGCTCATACACTTGTGACACCGGTTCTTGGCACACACACTAGTAGACTTTGTGATTTTGGGGTATTCATTTCACTATGTTGCCACTTAGTTGTCTACGTTTCATTTATTAAAGTCTCTACTCCTTAATTTAGTATTAAATGTAATTTCTCACGAAACTTATTAAAAGAGGAATAATCTGCCTAATTCACTACTTGGCTTGCCTAGTGGTAACACTGGGCACCGTCACGACCTATAGGAGAAATTGAGTCGTGACAACATGGTATCATAGCACTAGATTCACGTAGAGAAGGCCTAATAAAGCCTTGCAGACGTCTGTACTTATCTTCGAGAGGCTATAGGGTGTTAGGAAACTACTCTTTGTTCATCTCCTATCGTGCAGTTGATGTGATATTAAGTATCTTTCTCTTATTCTCTCACAGATAGTGAGAACGCGCACAACTTATGTTCCAGATCAGGGAGGAGTTGTTCCCCCTGTTGCTAGAGGCAGGGGCAGAGGCCGAGGGAGTGCTCCAGCCCGTGGTAGGGGACGAGGACGTCCCAGGGTTGCTCTAGCTATGCCACCAGTGGATCGAGTAGAGGATCCTATTATTGGGGAGCAGGGCGATGAGCCTGCAGCAGGGCCAGCCCCGGTGGATTTCATGTCCGCACTGGGATTCCAGGAGGTCATGGGTCGTATGCTACGGTTCATGGATTCCATGACTCTGGCTGGTTTATTTCCAGCGGACCCAGCCACATCTCAGGTAGGAGGGGGAGCATAGACCCCTACTGCTCAGGCTCCAGGGCATGCAGCTGCCGTATATTAGACCCCGGGTGCACTACCCGTGGGTAGCTCAGCCAGTTGCGGCAGCTACACTAGAGCACATACTAGTTGCGGTCGGCGATCCGCACAGGCTATTGGACAAATGGACCAGGCTTCATCCTCTTCTTTCGGAGGTGAGGCCCATGAGGACCCCCTAAATTTTATTGATCGGTGCAGGAACAGACTGCACAAATGAGGATATTAGAGTCTCATGGGGTGTACTTCACCACCTTTCAGCTAGAGGGCAGAGCCCGTAGATGGTGGCAGTCACATTTTCTTGGTAGACCAGCAGGTTCTCCTCCCATGACTTGGGATCCGTTCACACGCCTCTTCTTGGACAGATACATTCCATCCTCCCAGAGGGAAGAGTTGCAATTTATGTTTGAGCAGCTTCAGCAGGGCCAATTGTCCGTGACTGACTATGAGGCGAGATTCTCTGAGTTGTCTCACCGTGCATTTATGATACTTCATGCTGATGTAGAGAGGGTGCGAAGGTTTGTTGCTAGTTTATACTCAGGTATCCAGGCCACCATGGCTCGAGAGGTGGAGATGGGGACTTCTTACGGGCTAGTTATAGAGAAAGCTTGGAGGATCGAGTGTGTTCGTCAGCGGAGCCGAGAGCAGGCAGCGAGGGACAAACGATTTTGATATTTTGGAGTATTCAGTAGTGCCCTGGCTGGATGCAGGGGTCAGTTCGTGAGGGGTCAATCTAGAAGCCCCACATATCCAGCACCGCTGCCTCCTCGGGGTGCTCTAGTGCGACCTTATTTCAGTGCTATGCCAGAGAGTTCTTACCGCCTACTAGCTATCCAAGGTTCCTCCAGTGGGTATTTAGGCCAGACTTCAGGTCAGCAGTCCACCGTACCGAGGTGTTGTTTCGAGTGCAGGAATTTCAGTCATGTGCAAAGATTCTACCCCAGGCTTCGGGATAAGGCAGTGCAGCAGGGTCAACATCCTATGATTACAGCACCAGTTACCCCACCAGTCGTCCAGCCGCCTAAAGATGGAGGGCAGGTGGGTAGGGGCCGTCCTAGAGGTGGAGGTCAGTCAGGTGGAGGCCAGTCAGGTGGCTCTCCAGTTAGGTTCTATGCTTTTCCTGCCAGACAAGATGCAGTGTTCTCAGATACCATGATCACAAGTATTATTTCTGTCCGCGGCAAGGATGCCTTAGTACTATTTGATCCAGGGTCTACATATTCATATATTTCATCTCTGTTTGCTCATTTCCTAGGTGTTTCTCGTAAGTCCTTAGGTACTCCTGTTTATGTGTCCACTCCTACGGGCGATTCCGTTGTTGTGGATCGGATCTACCGGTCCTGCATTGTTATATTTTGTGATTACGAGACTAGAGCAAATCTTATGTTGCTCGATATGGCCGACTTTGAGGTCATCTTGGGCATGGACTGGTTATTTCCATATCACGCCATCCTTGATTGCCATGCCAAGACTGTTACCTTGGCAATGCCAGAGTTGCCTAGACTAGAGTGGAAGGGCAGTGTATCTAGTCGGGTTATCTCCTTTCTAAAGGCTCGACACATGGTCGAGAAGGGTTGTTTGGCTTATCTTGCCTATGTTCGGACACTACTGCAGAGACTCCGGCGATTGACTCAGTGCCCGTGGTTCGAGAGTTCACCGATGTGTTTCCTTCTAATCATGCCACCAGATTGTGATATTGATTTCTGCATTCATTTAGCTCCAGGTACCCAACCTATATCTATCCCACCGTACCGTATGGCTCCAAAAAAGTAACAACTTGAGGAGTTACTAGCAAAAGCGTTTGTCAGACCGAAAGTATCGCCTTGGGGTGCAACAATGTTGTTTGTGAAGAAGAAAGATGGGACTATGCGGATGTGCATTTATTGCCGCTAGCTGAAAAAAGTTACCATTAAGAACAAGTACCCGTTGCCGCGTATTGATGGTTCCGCGTATTCGGGACTCAGATGTTCCGAAGACTTCTTTTCGGACTAGATATGGCCATTATGAGTTTTTCTTGATGTCCTTCGGTTTGACTAACGTCCCGGCGGCATTTATGGATTTGATGAACCGGGTGTTCAGGCCACATATTGATTCATTCGCCATTGTCTACATTAATGACATTCTGATCTACTCATGTAGCCTGGAGGAGCACGAGCAACATCTGAGAGTGGTGCTTCAGACCTTACAGGAATAGAAGCTATATGCTAAGTTCTCCAAGTATGAGTTCTGGTTAGATTCTGTAGAATTTTTGGGACATGTTATATCGGGCGAGGGTATTAAGGTTGATCCCAAAAAGATCGAGATAGTTCAGAGTTGGCGTCATCCTACCATAGCGACTGAGATTTGGAGCTTCCTAGGGTTAGTGGGTTATTAACGCCGGCTTGTGAAGGGCTTCTCATCTATTGTAGCACCTTTGACTAGGTTGACCCGGAAGGGTGCTCCTTTTCCGATGGTCCGATGATTGTGAGGTGAGCTTTCAGAAGCTCAAGACTGCATTGACTTCAGCATCGGTGTTAGTGTTGCCTTCCGATTTAGGGATGTATACTGTGTATTGTGATGCTTCGCGTGTTGGTTTGGGATGTGTGTTGATGCACGAGGGCGAGTTATTGCATATGCTTCACGTCAGCAGAAGCCCCATGAGAAGAATTACCCTGTGCATGATTTGGAGTTGGCCACGATTGTTCATACTCTTAAGATGTGGAGGCATTATCTTTATGGAGTGTCTTATGAGATTTACACCGATCATCACAATTTACAGCATTTGTTCAAGCAGAGGGATCTCAACATGAGGCAGCGCAGGTGGCTTGAGTTACTAAAATATTATGATATTACCATCATTTGTCATCCGGGCAAAGCAAATGTAGTTACAGATGCCTTGAGCAGAAAGGCAGAGTGTATGGGTAGTTTGGCATTCATTTCAGCGGAGGAGAGGCCACTAGCTTTGGATATTCAGTCTTTGGCTAACATACTTTTAAGGTTGGATATTTTAGAGCCAAGCCGAGTTCTTGCATGCGTCGTTGCCCGGTCTTTACTATTTGAGCATATCAAGGCTCGATAGTTTGATGATCCCCACTTGTTGGTTCTCAAAGACACGGTACTACAGGGTGGTTCCAAGGAGGTTACTATCGGTGAGGATGGTGTTTTGAGACTCCAGGGTCGCCTATGTGTCCCTAATGTTGATGGCTTGAGAGAGAAGATACTAGTGGAGGCACACAGCTCTCGGTATTCTATTCATCCCGGTGCTATGAAGATGTATCGCGACCTGAGGCAGCATTATTGGTGGCGGCGGATGAAAATGGACATTGTTGAGTATCTTGCGAGGTGTTTAAATTGTCAGCAGGTTAAGTATGAGCATCAAAGGCTAGGTGGTCTAGTTCATGGACTTCGTAGTTGGGTTGCCGCGGACCTTGCGGAAGTTTGATGCAGTTTGGGTCATTCTCGATAGGTTAATCAAGTCGGCGCATTTCATTCTGGTTGTGACCACGTACACCTCAGAGAGGTTGACCTAGATTTATATTCAGGAGATTGCTCGGTTGCATGGTGTACCTGTTTCCATTATATCAGATAGAGGCCCCCAGTTTACTTCGTATTTTTGGAGAGCAGTACAGACTGAGTTGGGGACCCGTGTAGAGCTCAGCACAGCCTTCCATCCGTAGAACGACGGGCAGTCGGAGTGGATAATTCAGATCTTAGAGGATATGTTCAAGGCATGTATGATTGACTTGGGAGGGCAGTGGGATCGTTTCTTTCCTTTGGTCGAGTTTGCCTATGACAACAGTTACCAGTCCAACATCGAGATGGCTCCATTTGAGGCTTTATATGGTCGTTGGTGTCGTTTTCCCATCGGATGGTTGATTTAGGAGCAACTTCGCACAACACAGTCCAGACAGAAGAGTTATACATATCATAGGCGTGTGATTTATCATTGATGGTGGGAGAGAAGGTTCTCTTGAAGGTCTCACCTATGAAGGGAATCATGAGGTTCGGAAAGAAGGGCAAGTTGAGCCCAAAGTTCATATGTCATTTTGAGGTGTTGAGACGAGTTGGAGAGGTTGCTTTTGAGCTTGCCTTGCCTCCCAGTCTATTAGGAGTTCATTCGGTTTTCCACGTGTCTATGCTCCAGAGGTATCAGGCTGACAGGTCACATGTGTTAGATTTCAGCACGATTCAGTTAGATGAGAGCCTGGGTTATGAGGAGGAGCCAGTTGCCATTGTTGATAGGGAGGTTCGCCACTTGAGGTCCAAGAAGACTTCTGCGGTAAAAGTTCAGTCGAGGGGCCAACCAGTCGAGGAAGCGATTTGGGAGGCCGAGGAGGACATAAGGAGCAGATATCCGCACTTATTCAACACTCCAGGTATGATTCTAGACCCCGTTTGAGGATAAATGTTTGTTTAAAAGGTGGAGCATATAATGACCCGACCGGTCGTTTTGCTTTCTAGATCCCCATCTCCATAAATAAGACTCCCTTTATGTGCTTTGACTGTTTTATGACTTGCAGGGATGGTTAGTTCGGGAGTTGAAAAGGTTCGGGTTGAAATTGGAACACTTGGTTCCTAAAGGTTGGCAAAAAGGGCTAAGTTTGACTTTGGTAACGTTTTTAAGTAAACGACCTCGGCACCGGGATTTGATGGTTCCAATAGGTTCATATGATGATTTTAGACTTAGACGTATGTTCGGATTAGGTTTTGGATGACCGAGAGTGTTTCAGCGCCTAATATTGGTAGTTGGCAACTTGAAGGTTTTAAAGTTCTTTAAATTTAGTTTGGACTAGGTTTTAGTGTTTTATAGGTCCATTTGGGATAGCCCGGGAGTAGCTCCGCAAGGTGATTTAAGACTTGCACGCAAAATTTGGTGACATTCCGAGTAGTTTAAGTACGATTTGGGGGCATTCGGAGTAAATTGGAAGAACTTGAAGTTCATAAGTTGATTCGATTTGGTTTGGGGTATGATTCTTAGTTTTGATGTTGTTTTATGTGTTTCGAGGGTTCGAGCGAGTTTGTTTCATGATTTCAAACTTGTTGGTATGTTTGGGCGGAGCCTCGGGTGTTAATCGGACTAGGCTCGGACCAAGTTTGGAAATTGGAGAAATGGCTCCCAGCTTCTGGTGTAATCACACCTGCGCATAGTCAGCCACAGGTGCAAGCTCGCAGAAGCGAGCCAGTAGCCGCAGAAGTGGTCCAGCAAGGCAGCTCAAAAATCGCACCTGCGAGCGCGCAGGTGCGATAGAGGAAGCCACAAGAGCGGCGCGAGCATCACAGCAACGGACCCGTAGAAGCGGGCCAGTGGCCGCAAGTGCAGATTTTGTCTCAACTGGAGAGGACCGCAACTCGAGGATTTTGCCGCAGGTGCAGCCGTACCTCCGAAGGTGCGAAAACCACTGAAGGTAGAACCTTCATTTAACTTGGGTGTTTGAGCATTTTTTGTTTCACTTATTGCATTCTTGGGGCGATTTTGGAGCTGGTTAGAAAGGGATTTTCACTAGCTATTAAGTAATTTCTACCTAATGTGAGTTAAATACATAGATTACGGGTAGATTGTAACATGTAAATTTGTGAAAATTATGGGTTTAGATGAAAAACTTAGGTTTTTGATAAAAATGGGATTTAACGACGAAAATGGTTTTGGAATGGGATGAAAATTGTATACTTGAGTTCTTAAGGTTATGGGTAACGATTTCCTTCAAGAAATTTACGGAATCTAGGCACGTGGGCCTGGGGTGAATTTTATGAATCTTCCAATTTGGGTTGGGTAATTACTCTAATAGTTAAATTATAAAATTTTGAGCATGTACTGATTAAATTATATAATATTTGTCTAGTTTCGGATTTTTCAGCACCGAGTTGAGGCTTTAGAACAAAATTGTGACCGGAAAGTGAGCTTTGAGACGAGGTAAATCTCTTATCTAACCTTGTAAGAGGGTATTTACCCCATAGGTGATTTAAATTAATGTTTGCTTCTTATTGTGGGGTCTACGTACGTATGAGGTGACGATAGTCCGTGCGTAGCTACTAATTATGCTTATGTCCGGGTACTTTTAGGACCCAAATCATAAACAACTATAAGTGTCTGCACCCTACTTGTTAATTAAAGTGCCTAAATTATATTAGAACTTGCTAGAGGAATTGGGAACGATCGTTAATGAAATTCGTATTATTTATTGTATCAATCCTTAATAACGTTTAAGTAAAATGCTTGTAAAGTATCCTCTCTTCTTGTGGAGCGGGCCGAACGCCTCGGCAGTAGATAGATACATCTATGATTTGCCCCGCTCGACCCTCGGCAGTATACACATTATTCTGAATCGGGCCGAACGACCTCGGCATAAATTGTGCTTAATAATAATACTTGGTGCCTTGATATTTTATTGTGGCTTGTAAGGTGACAACTTGTAAGGAAAGTGACTTATTTGGAATTATTAAACTGTGAAAGAATTATTTGCTCCTGCTTGTCAAGGAAATTTGTTATTATTTACATAACCGGTGTTTATTCAAGATTTCTATTTTAATATTATTGACCCATAGCAAGTGTCTATGTCGACCCTTCGTCACTACTTCTTCGATGTTAGACTTGATACTTACTGGGTCTATGTTGTTTATGTATTCACGCTACACTTCTGCACTGACCGTGCAGGATCTGAGGTAGGTGCATCAGGCGGTCCTACCGGCACGCATCCCTGATATCCATAGGCCTAGTAGTGAGCTGCTTCCTAAGCTGTTCTGCAGTCCCTAGAGTCTCTCTTTTGTATTTGTATTCTGTCTACTTTATGTTCAAATAGTAGTTAAAATTTTGTATAATCTACTAAATGCTCATACACTTGTGACACCAGGTCTTGGCACACACACTAGTAGACTTTGTGATTTTGGGGTATTCATTTCACTACGTTGCCACTTAGTTGTCTACGTTTCATTTATTAAATTCTCTACTCCTTAATTTCGTATTAAATGGAATTTAATTTCTCATAAAACCTATTGAAAGAGGAATAATGTACCTAATTCACTACTTGGCTTGCCTAGCGGTAACATTGGCGTCATCACGACCTATAGGAGAAATTGGATCGTGATAATATATTTATATTTTAATTGTATACGGGTGAAATCGAGCTCGTAGTACATCCTAGCCTTTGATAGGCCGGGCTCGAGACATGACAATAGAGGACTAAAGATCGATCCCAAGTCCCACCGGGCTAGAACCCGGGGGCGGAACGCCTGCCTTCAAGAATCTTGAGGCCATGATCCCGGAATTGATCCTGGCCTCGAACGACCTCGAAGGAACATTGTTAGCATAGCTAATGGAAGACCGAAATATCCGTGACCGGCAGGATATTACGGTGGGAATCTCGGCACGTATCAATAAGGAACCGGCAATCAGTAAATTAAGAGATTTTTACCTTTAATAGAATTGTACCTAAAATAGGATTCTTCTACTATATAAAAGGGGTCTGATAATTCATAAAACACATTGTAACATGCACTCAAAAGTAATATATTTTTATCTTCACTGTCTTTAAGCTCTTGTTCTTCTGTTTATCGACACCGATCATGGTAAGCCCGGCTCGAGAGCGATTATTCCTTCAAGGTCTGAAATTATCCAATTCGTGTGGTTTGAATTTACTTTGTCGTTATTTATTCAATTGAAACTTAATTTATCTCTTTGTGTCAAGCTAATCCACGTGTCCTTAAAACCACTTACAAATTTAATTGTTATCCGATTTTGAGGGTAAACAGTTTGACTCCTACCGTGGGGCTAAGGATAATAGTGGTTATTTGATACAAATTTTGATAACACACACTACTTTACACTTGTTCTTTGAAGTGTCTCTAATTTCAGGTTAAAGCTCAAAATGTCAAACTCTTAGTCAGCATCCTTAGATGTTGACAATGAGCCTGGTCATCACGGTAAAAATAATAACATAGTACGGGGTACCGCCCGTTGATCCCATCGGAATTTCGGTCGCGGACCTGATTGACGCTAACTCGCATGTGGCCATCAACACAAATCTGCCTACCGACCCCGAGAATAATGTCCGTGGTGGAGCCCGATTGGCAGCCCAAAATACGCAAAACATTGGAGGAGACAAGATCAATTTACGGGTGATCTTTGAAATGTTACAAGCTTAACAGGCGGCGATAGACCAGTTACAGAACCAAAGCCGCGCGCCGAGCAGAATTGAACCCGATCAGTCCCAGGAAGTCACCCGCAGGGATGAACCAATCGTAGAGAGGTCGAATGAAAATGAATCAGGGACTAACCTCGAGATTATAAAGATGCTCGAGGAACTTACAAAACGGGTAGAATTAGGGGAAAAGAAAATCGAAGCTAATGACAAAAAGATGGAAACCTACAATTCCAAGGTCGACCAAATCCCAGGAGCATCGCCAATATTGAAAGGCCTGGAACATTTTCCTCCGACCGCGGCTCCAAAACCGATCCCTAAGAAGTTCCGCATGCTCGAGATTCCTAAGTACGACGGAATGACCGACCCAAATTAGCATGTGACCTCCTACACATGTGCCATCAAAGGGAATGACTTGAAGGATGATGAGATCGAGTCTATCTTGTTGAAAAGGTTCGGGGAGACCTTATAAAGAGGAGCTATGATATAGTATCACAACTTACCTCCTAATTCTTGACTCGTTTGCTATGCTTGTAGATTCCTTCGTAAAAGCACATGCCGGGGCTATTAAGGTCGAGACCAGGAAATCTAACATTTTCAAAGTGAAATAGAAGGATAATGAGATGCTCAGAGAGTTGGTGTCCCGGTTTCAAATAGAACGGATGGACCTGCCACCGGTCGCTGATGATTGGGCCGTTCAGGCTTTCACCCAAGGACTCAACATTTGGAGCTCGTTGGCTTCACAATATTTGAAACAAAACTTGGTAGAATATCCGGCTGTCACTTGGGCCGATGTCCATAACCGGTATCAATCAAAAATCAAGGTCGAATATGATCAGCTTGGGGCCCCTTTCGTGTCCGTGTATCCCGTCAGAACCATCGATAGAGTCAAGAGAGACATTGATCGTGAACTAAGATCAAATAGGGATCGATATTAGCCGTACAATGGAGACCGAAGAAGCAGCGGGTCCGGACGGAACCCTATAAGAAATGAAAGGAGAAATGACCAAGGTCAAAAAAACTGGGGACTCATGAGCAAAAATAGCTTCGACAAGCCCGTCGGGCCTAAAGAAGCGCCAAGATTATCAAAGTACAATTTCAACGTCGATGCTGCCGCTATCGTATCTGCCATCGGGGTGCATCAAAGATACCAAATGGCCTCGACCTCTATAGTCTGATCCAGCCCAAAGGGATCCTAACCTAATGTGCAAATATCACGGCACTCATAGCCACGGAATGGAAGACTATCGACAAATAAGAGAGAAGGTGGCCCAACTATTCAACAACGGACATCTCCGAGAGTTCCTGAGTGATCGGGCTAAGAACCACTTCAGAAACAGGGATTCTAATAAACAAAACGAGCAGGAGGAACCTCAGCACGTCATTAACATGATCATCGGTGGGGTTAACATTCCCCAAGGGTCGATGCTGAAGCGCACAAAAATATCCATCACTAGGGAAAAACGGACTCGGGATTACGTACTAGAAGGAACCTTGTCTTTCGACGATGAAGACACTGAGGGGATCGTGCATCCCCACAACGACTCGCTAGTAATATCGATACTTGTAAATATATCTCGGGTTAAGCGTGTGTTAATTGATCCAGGTAGCTCAGCCAACATCATCAGATCGAGGGTCGTGGAACAACTCCTACAAGATTAGATCGTACCTGCGGTCCAAGTCCTAAACGGGTTCAACATGGCATGCGAGACCACTAAAGGGGAGATAACATTACCAGTGAATGTCGCCAAAACCATTCAGGAAGCCAAGTTCTATGTAATCGAAGGAGATATGAGATACAACACTTTGTTCGGGAGGCCATTAATTCAAAAGGCTGCCCTCGGAAAAACTATAATCTAATAAATTCTAAGTACTTTGGGGAAAGGATTCTGGTCATACCGAGCCCTCATGATGCCTCAAAAAAAATAAAATCGAAGGCAAGGCCTATTCGAACCTATCATGACCTAATTATTACATGCTAAGGCATTTCGATCTTTGCAAACATAAAGAATAAAGCGAAGGAAAACAAATTTAAAAACTGTCGAAGGGAAAAAAGAAGCCTTATATTAGATATATATATATATATATATATATATATATATAT
>MCJB01049178.1:45339-60309 GCA_002018475.1 Nicotiana obtusifolia | reverse complement strand
GGGGGGGACTACTGATATTTTCACTTGTTTGTATTAATGGACCTAGTTGCTATTTACAGAATGTAGAAGATGGTGTTCTTCAGTGAATAATAAAGGCGAAATTTCACAGTCATTAAAGAAATCAGAAGTGACAGAGCAGCAAAATGCCATGACTGTGGAGATATTTGAAAAGAAGTAAGATTTCTTAATTTGAAAGACTTATGAGTCTTTAACTTCATTTTGAGCTTAAGTACTTGGTTGAAATTCGATGATCATACTGGTGAGGTCCTAAAAAATTTAGTTGCTTATTATGTATGAATTTGCAAGATTATGAGCTTAGTAGTATTGGTAGTATGACGTGAAGTTGATTTATGGAACCTGTTACACAAAAATATTGATGTATGATAGTACGAAATCATTACCTTGCGCTCAAAACTGATAGAGGTCAAAATACAAAGAAAATCATAGATTAGAGTAAAAGAAAGAAAGTGTTGCACATTAAAGTTCATTGTGTTAAACGTAATACACAGTAGAATTCAATAGTTGGAAGCCCACACTTGTATTTTTTATTTCATGTAGTTTATATAGTACAATGTACAAGAGATAAGTTAAAAGAGTCCTAAGCGGCTAGACTACAATTCTAAGTCATTATCATAATATTTGAATATAAGATTAAGATGGTCTAACACTCCCCTCGCAAACTAAAGGTGGATCTTTCACCTTGAGTTTGTCTTTGAGAAACTGAAACCTGGGCGATGATAAAGGTTTTGTAAGAATGTTCGCCAGTTGATCCTTTGTGGAGATGAATTGAACTTGCAGATCTTTTCTGGCTACTTTATCCCTCACAAAATGAAAATCAATTTCCACGTGTATTGTTCTTGAATGAAAAACTAGATAGATAGATAGATAGGCTGCGCCAATGTTATCACACCATAAAGTGGGAGCATTAGGAAGCTGATACCAAGTTCAAAAACGAGGGATTGGATCCAAGTAAGTTCAGCTGCTGCATCGGCCAACGCTTTGTGTTCAGATTCTATGAATGATCGAGCAACGATACGTTGCTTTTTGAATGACCAAGAGATAAGATTGTTGCCTAGATAAATAACATAACCACCGGTGGATTTGCGATCATCAATGCAACCAGCCCAGTCGGCATCCGTGAAAGCTTGCAAGTGAAGATGGGAAGATCTGGAGAAGAAGAACTGTTGCTTCTTTGTATGTTGGAGATACCTTAGCACTCTTTTCACGACTGCCCATTGATTCAAAGAGGGACAGTGCATAAATTGGCACACCTTGTTCACAGCAAATGCTATGTCAGGCCATGTAAGAGTAAGATACTGAAAAGCTCCAACGACATGTCTGTAGAGGGTAGGATCACGAAACTCTGAAATGTCACCTTTGAAAAGCTTTACTGTTGTGGCCATTGGAGTGAGTAAAGATTCACAATTCTGCATGCTAACTCTATCAAGAAGATTGTTAATGTACTATTCTTGCGAGAGATAAATACCAGAAGAATTCCGTGAGACTTGAACTCCAAGGAAGAAACTGAGATTGCCAAGGTCTCTAATGGAAATTTTTTTGCCAAGCTGATCCACAACAGATTCAAGAAATTTGATGTTGTTACCTGTTACAACAATGTTGTCGACATAGACTAAGCGACTAACAAATATGCAACAATACCGTGAGAGTTGAAGATGAAGAGGGAAACATCAGTTTTAGAGGATGAGAAACCTATAGAGATAAGAAACTGTTGGAGCTTCGTGTACCATGACCTCGAAGCTTGCTTGAGTCCGTACAAGGATTTTTGAAGCTTACAAACATGGTGTGGATAATGTAGATGAGCAAACCCCGGAGGTTGAGACATGAAGACCTCCTCTTGAAGGTCATCATGTAAGAATGCATTTTGAACATCCAATTGACGCAAAGGCCAATTATTAGTCACAACCAAAGTTAGGACAATCCGTATAGTTGTTGGTTTCACCACCGGGCTAAATGTGTCATAAAAGTCGTGACTTTCAACTTGATGAAACCCCTTAGCCACAAGACGGGCTTTGTAACGTTCAATAACTCCGGATGAGTTCTTTTTGATTAGGAAAACCCATTTGCACCCCAAGACATTCATTGTTGGTTTGTGAGGAACTAAGACCATGTTTTGTTCTTGAGCAAGGCTGTTATTTCGGCAGCCATGACTTCTCTCCATTCCTTGAACTTTTGGGCTTCAGTGAAACATGTGGCTTCTACTGTGGGTGGTGAAGGCTGTAAAGCTGAATATGTTTTTTGCTTGGGGTTGGGTCTCAATTGCATGTGATGTGTGCGCTAAAGGGTGTGTGGTTGTTGAACTCGATTTTGTACTGGTGGGGCTGTTTGTGGTGGACTGTTGGAACAAGGAGGAGGTTGTGGAGTTGTAGAGTTATTTGTAAGGTCAACAACTGGAGTTAAAGTAGGAGAAGAGGAAGAGGGTGCTGACAGAATTCTATTTGAGTTAAGAGAAGAATTATGAGATGAAGAAGTGCAGAGGGAGTGCTATTCGGAACATTTGGGGGAATGGGAGTAGGACTTGCATCTGGTTGTGCGGAAACAAATAACTTTGAACTTGGGGAAACAACAGAACGTATAGGAGGCTCAATTGGATATTGTGGAATGCATGGTGTTGATAATCAAGGAACCGAATTAGACATGGTTGAGGGGGGAGGACCAAGAATTGATTGAGTAGCAAAGGGAAAAATTGATTCATCAAATTTAATGTGTCTTGCAATATAGATATGACTAAAGCTTCTATCAAAACACCTATAAGCACGATGCTTTGTGCTATATCTGAGGAAAACACAAGGTTGACTTCTATAGGTGACCTTGTGTTTGTTATACGGTTGTAAATATGGGAAACACAAGCAACCAAACGTTTTCAGGAAAAGGTAATCTGGAGTGGAGTGAAAAATTAGCTCAAATGGAGATTTACCATTGTTAATAGGAGTATGAAGTCTTTTAATTATGTAAACTACCGCTTCAAAGGCGAAATTACAAATTTTCGAAGGCGTTGAGCTATGAGCCATGATATTTAAACCTGTCTCCACAATACGTCGATGTTTGCGCTCTACCTTTCCTTGTTGTTCATGAGTGTGCGGAGCAGCCAATCTATGAATTATTCCTAATTGAGCACAAATACTGGACAATGGTTGAAATTCCCCACCCCCCATCAGTTTGAATTGCCTTTAATTTTGTATCAAATTGTCTTTCAACTAGGAGTCTAAACTGAAGAAACACATTTGCAATATCAGACTTTAGAAAAATCGGGTAACACCATGTAAACCCAGAAAAGTCATCAAAGTAGACCAGCAAATATTTGTGACCATCAGATGACAAGAATGGGGAAGGACCCCAGATATATGCAAAATTTAATTGCAAAATAGAAGTACTTTTATTAACTCGAAGATGAAGTGACAATTTGTGTGACTTGCCAAGTTGGCAAGCACTACATAAGTTATTCATCCTAGAACTAGAAACTGGAAGGTTTGTGCTGATTAACTACTTGATGATAATGGCTTAGAATACAAGCCGCTTAGGACTCTTTTGACTTATCTCTTGTACATTGTGCTATATAAACTGCATGAAATAAAGAATACAAGTGTGGGCTTCCAACTATTGAATTCTACTGTGTATTACGTTTAACATGGTATTAGAGCACGTTGGTGTGGGTGGCCAAGATGGAGATGCTAGCATGAGAAAGAAGGTTTGACTGCAAGATGAGTGGAGGGTGAAGTTGAGGAGCGGCATTTGATTGGCAAGGTGTAATGCTCGGTGCTACTCGTTCCGGAAAGAAGTGGTGTCTTGGTTGCTCGATCCTTGACAAGAAAGTGATAAGGGTGAAACTCAAAGAAAACATTATTGTCAAGTGCAAACTTTCGAACAAACAAAAGATTTTTTGTAATAGATGGAACATGAAGAATATCTTTTAGATTGAACTTTTGATGAGAATGGCTAAACCTTGGCTATTGCCAACTTGCAATTGATCATGACCTTTATATTCCTCACATTTGTTGAAGTTTGATAAATCCGGAGCAATATGATGAATAGCACCACTATCTGGGAACCAGTTTTGTGTCACAGGAATAGGAGCTTGATGAGAGAGATGTGCGGATGGATTAATGGAGTGGTTGTAACGTTAAAAACAAGTTGGAGCAATATGGTTAGGACCATTGCAGATTTGACATCGAGATCGTGTATCACTCTGCCCGTTGTATCCATTATTGAAAGATGGTTTGGAGTAGTTGTTGGAATAGTTGTTTCTGCCACCACGACCCCCTCTCCCACGATTATTTCTACCACGACCCCCGAAAGAATTGCTGCCCCGATCAAAGTTGGTTGATTTGTGGCTAGTTTGCAACTGGAGTGACACTAGAATCGAGTGAGGGAGACAAAATAGAGAGGGAGGACACTGAATTTCCATGTATAAACTCATGGTTGAGGAGAAGGTTATGGAGTTCAGAGTACGTCACAGGTTCAGGCCTGGCGGAAAGAGTGGTGATAATATCTTTAAATTCAGGACGAAGGCCTTTGAATATGTATATGTTAAAATCAGAGAGGCAAAGAGGCTGGCCTGCAGCAGCCAATTCATCATAGAGGAGCTTAGCCTTCTGAAGGTACTGAGTGACAGAAAGATCTGCTTGTTTGAGATTTTTGGAGTTGCATATGAATGTTAAGAATCCGGGTGTTCGAGGGAGAGGACAAGGCTGCTGCAAGTGCATCCCAAATCTCCTTGGATGAATTTAATCCAATGACAATAGGTAGAGTCCCTTCGGAGAGAGAAGAGATTAAGAGGCTCATGATGAGTTGATCTTGTTGAATCCAAAGGGTGTAGAGTGGATTTGGTTGAGAATTAGTCGATTCTTCAATAGGAGATAGGGGTGAAGGGCAAGGATTTGTTCCATCTATGAATCCTTGAAGATTTTGTCCTCTAAGATATGGCAGTAGTTGAGTTTTCCAGAAGAGATAATTGGTTGGTGTTAGTTTAATTGAGATAAAGTGGTGAGCATGGTTTAGAGTGTTGGAATTAGAAGATGGCAAGGAGTTGTTTGAAGGTGAAGAGGCTGGGACTGTCAGGGAAGAAGAGGAAGTTACCATTGTGTTGGGAAAGAAACAAGAGATATGGTGCTGGAGAAAGAAGAAACAAAAAAAAAAAAAAAAGGAAAGAAGAAGGAACCCGGCTTAGTCTGATACCATGTTAAACGTAATACACAGTAGAATTCAATAGTTGGAAGCCCACACTTGTATTCTTTGTTTGATGTAGTTTATATAGTACAATGTACAAGAGATAAGTCAAAAGAGTCCTAAGCGGCTAGACCACAATTCTATGTCATTTTCATAATATTTGAATATACAAGATAAGATTGAGATGGTAACACATATACACATGCTTGCAGTTTGTTTATTGAATCATATTATGGAAAATGTTGAAGAAAAGGGTAACCATATTTTGAAAAAATGATAAAATAAAATTGTGGAAGATTATGCATTTCCATGAGGGAAAAAACCCTATGCAAATCTGACTATTTTCATTAAAATTTCATAGGTCATAAAAATTAGAATGAATATAAAAGTATAAACCTTGATTGATTTGAAGCCATTGTGAGTTATATCTGAAATGATATAATACAGAAAAATAACCAATAGAAGCTCCCACATAAATAATTAAATCATGGCAAAGATTTGGACCTAGCCAAATTTGAAGAGTAGATCTTTAGTGGTGGCCTTCGCAAAGAATAGAGTAGGAAATCATAAACCAAGATTGCCAAGCGATGATATAAAGAAAACAAAAAACAAGCTTTGGCGGATTACTAACAAACAATTGAAGACACGCTGAAGAAATTAAGAAATGAAAAATAGTGCTGCTGATCACATTGCATTACACATCAAAATATTTTTCTCTCTAATGCTGAGATTTTCCAACAAAAGCTTCCCTTCACGTTCAAATGAGACAAATTCACTGAATTAGATGCTTGTAATGATGCCTCATGTCGGTAATATAGTGACAATTTCAACCAAGTACATAAGGATATGTAATGATACTAGAAATAAAGAATAGGAGGCTATATTAGAATTTGCATTATTATTATTTGATAAATAATTTTGCCTTAGCTTATGATTTAGTTTTAGTTAATACCTACTTTAAAAAATGGTATCACACTTTTGTGTCTGATAGAAAAAAAGATGGTATCACACTTGATAACATTTAAAAATAGAGGTATGCACAACCAAATAGACTTCTTCTTACTAGAGAGGTGATGAGGCTAGATGAATGTATTGTAAGGTTGCATAACCACCCAACATGGACCGGTAGTCCTGGAAGTAAAGAGAAGGATGGAGCGTAAAGAAAGAAGAATTACATGCAACGAAGAGTTCATAGGTGGACATGAAAAGATATAGACCAATTAGCACTTCAGGACAGTTGAAAACAGGAGCATAGATTTGGGACAAGCAGTTGAAAGAGGGAGTATAAGACTAGGGACAACCAGTTGAAAGAGGAAGGCGAGCAGGCGGGCAGATATAACAATGAAAGGAAGTGATAGGTTATTGTAAGAAAATAACAAGTGATGATCTGGGCCGTTTAAAGGTCTAGGACATTGACATAAGAGTTGTGGTGTTAGTATAAGGAGGTAGAAAGAACTATTAAAGCAAAAAGAGCTTAGTATAGAAAGTTACCAAACACAAGAGGCTGAAGCTGTTTGAAGACTATAAGAAAGCTAATAGAGAATTTGAGAAGCTTATTAGCAAATTCGGATGTAAAAACTCTAGATGATTTGTACCAAAAGCTAGAGATGCAAAGTAGTGGAAAGCTGCTAAATGAGTGGAGAAAAAGTACCCTAGTTTTGGTATATATAATAATAAAGGAGATATCACAATTATGCAAAATATAATAGTATTAAGCTTATGAGTCATACAATGGAATCTTGGAAAAGAGTGATAGAGCGTAGACTAGACTTAAAGACACTACAAGGTTTACAGGACCAATTTGGAGAAATGCAATAGATAATGGAGAGGAAGTTCTTCATATAATATTCATGGACCTAAAAACATATTATAGAGTACAAAGAAAATCTTTTGGTAGGTGTTAGAGATGAGAGAAGTTGATACTTGTATCTAACTGTAATAAATGATATCTACGAAGGAGCCATTACAAGTGTCTGTACAGTAGAAGCAGATCTAGTTCTGTTATCCTTAACCATAGGTTACACTAGGGATATTCAGGTTGAGGTTTCAGGGTGCATCCTTTTTGTAGATAATATTGTGTTAAATTGGTGAAACTAGCAAGGGAGTCAACTAAAAATTGAACTATGGATAAAGCGACCTACTAAAGGTTTAAGATATTAAGAAGTAACACAGGATATATGCAATGCATGTTTAGTTTTCGTAGAAGAATGAAGTTAAAATGAGATTAGACTC
This sequence comes from Nicotiana obtusifolia, assembly GCA_002018475.1. Taxonomy (NCBI): domain Eukaryota; kingdom Viridiplantae; phylum Streptophyta; class Magnoliopsida; order Solanales; family Solanaceae; genus Nicotiana; species Nicotiana obtusifolia. Next base: position 52,893 of record MCJB01049178.1, on the reverse strand, counting down.
ACAATGGTTATCAAAAAAGATTAGAGGGGATTGTGATGCCTAAATGTAGACAGTTCAAATATTTAGGCTCAATGTTGTAGGAGAATGAGAGATAAACATGTAGCACATATAATTGAAATATGATAGTTAAAATGGATGTGTGTTATGGGAGTGCTACGTGATAAAAAGGCACCTATCAAAGCACCCAACGGTGTGTCCTAGCGGTCAATGAAGTAAGTTGAGAATGTGAAGTCTCAGGTTCGAATACCAGGAGACAAAAAATACTAGGTGATTTTTTCTCATTTGTCCAAGCCTTGGTGGATAGAGTTATCTGGTACCTATTGCTGGTGGGAAATAGTAGGTGTCCCGTGGAATTAGTCGAGGTGCGCGCTAGCTGGCCCGGATACCACGATTATAAAACGCACCTACTAGAGTAAGAGGCAAGTTTTATGGAATGGTTGTGAGATTAATAATGTAATATTAGAAGGAATGTTGGGCTTTTATAGCCCAATGTATTCACAAGATGAGTGTCATACAAATAGGATGATAAGGGACATGTGGTCATACAAGACTAGAAATAATCACATTTGAGGTAGATGGTACAAGGAGAACAAAGATGATAAATGAGAATGAGATGGTTTGACCATGTCCGACGTATACCTCTAGATGCATTGGTACGTCAGTATAACATTACGGCGTCTGAAGGTGTTAGATTAAGAACAAGGTAGACCTCAAATCACATGGAGGATAGTTGTCTCAAGGATCTGTAATCTCTTCGCGTCTATGTGGATTTAGCTAAGAATTGAACACAATATAAGCACTGCTAACTTATTGTGATGCGGCTTACTAGTGTTAGTACACCTATAAAAGGTGGTGTCGGAAAAAAAGTCTGGTGTCAATCTGTTTAGATATTTGTAGCTCAGGACGATCTTTCATCAGGTCTACATGCTACTAATCTGTTTAGATATTTGTAGCTCAGGATGATCTTCCTTCAGGTATACATGCTACAAAGTGATGTGTTGTCGTAAATGCACGGTGGAGTTCATTACGATGATGTGTTGCAATATAATTGTGAACATGAGTGTTAGGTATCAAATGTATCGACAGTGCCATTTTCTTATGGAAAACTAAGTTATAAATACTGATAAAATTAGTAGGTGAATTGGGCTTGATAGCAGTGTTCCAAGATGTGAAATGCATATCATGCTTAGTAATGGACTAATTTCATGCAGATTAATTGCTTCTTCACTTCTTTGGCTTACCCATTGTCTGTAGTAATGTCATGTCTCAATTATAGGGTGCTTCTTTTCTTATTTCTTCTTTTTCCTCTCCGTTTTTGATAATATAGTTGCTTCAGCTTGCAAAAGTCTATGATATTTTGTGTGTTTCAGCCAGTTTGTATCTGGTTTTTTAGTTTTGTAACAATTAGAAAGTTTTATTTCTGAAACAAGTTTATCCTCTAATATCTCATCGGTCCTGAAACATATCTGAGATAATTGTCGTTATAGGCATATTACTGAAGATGAAGGAGTCTTTCCTAGAGAAACACATGTCCAGAAGGAAGTAGGTGCATGGAATAATTTGGTAGGCATTCTTCAAAGAACTAAAAAGAAGTTTCTTGGAAATCATATGGAGCAGAAGAGCAGTAGCACTCGTGCATTAGCTTCCACTTCTGATCTTAAGGATTCTGATAATGTTGTATCTGCTGATAGTCATGATAGCGGAAGTAAGAATAACCTTAAGATTACAATTCATTCAGAAAAGACATCTGTAGTTGATAAGGAACAAAATGTCGACAGTGAAACATCTCAGTATTCTTATGCAGACACGAGTGAACCTTTGGAGGTTGTTAATATGAAAAACACTTCAATTTATGCTGCGTCTGAAGAATTATTAAATGTTACCTCAAAAGAATGTGAAGAAATCGCTGACCACAGAGTAAATGGCATGTCTTCTGGTGCCTCATCTATCTGCGGAAAAGCCAATTGCAATGACGGTGTTCAACTTATTAACATTTGCCACCGTTCAGAGTTAGTTGAGAAAGAGAGAGAACCATTGCTAGCTGAGGAAGCATCAAGTGTACAAATCAATTCTAGTGGAGAGATCCTATCAAAATCTGAGGAAGATATTATGGAGTCGTGTAGATTTTCGTCAAATTTAAAACTTGAAAGCAGTGATACCTCTGATTCATCTTGTGGCTCAGAGAGGGTTGCCAACTTTGTAGATGTTTCTCAGGAAAAGAGAAAGAATGAACCAGAGTTGGAGGGTAAGAATGACCAAATGCAAAAAGAGGAAGCAATATCAGACATTGTTTCAATTTTTAAAAAAGGAACATCCAATCTCAAGCAGGTTGCATATTCTAATAGCGTCTTGCCAAGCGAAGCAACCAACAAATGGCGGGATGTTCTTGTGAAAAAATCAGTTTCCTCTGCTAATGAACACCTCCCAGCCGAAGACATCTCTAGTCCTATCTTAATTTCTAAGTCCAAAATGGAGGAAATTTCATCACTATCCAGTAATTCTTTTCAGATGATGAGTTTAGGGGATCACGACGTGGAGGCTGATCATGGAGCAGGAGATCAGGTTGTCTACCCAAAGAGTGAACAATCTGTATCTAGAGAGTTTGAGCATCTTAATGAAACTTCCCAGAATACATTCGGAAAGACTGGTGTCATAAAGAGCTTAATAGAATGTATCAGCGATATGCCGCCTCGGGAGCCATCTGTTGTTAGGACTGAGGAAAATGTTGTCGACAGAAGTGTTGACAGTTCTAGGGAAAGAAGTGCAGATAGCAGTATTGAAGCAGAAGCTGATAAGCAGACATTTGACAGGAAAAAAAGTAAGACTTCATCTCAGGGTGTGGTTGGAAAGAAGGAAAAGAAAAGGCGATCTGAAACTAAGGGTGAGAATGCCTCTTTTTCTGAAAATTTATCTGATGAAAACAAAGTGACGGTAAAGTTTGTGGACTTAAAAGCTACAGAAAGTGATATCTCTAACAAGTTCAAGAAATTTGGGGCTATTAAGAAGGTTGTGTTTCCAAGTGTCAAATCTACTAAGTTTAAAGTTGCACACGTTTATTTTGAGGTACGTTTTCAGTACTCTAATTCATTGACCATTTTGCTGCACGGCTGTGTTCTCGACTTTCTTAAGTTGTCTATTCAAATTATACCACAACAAGAAACAAAAAGAAGAAAAAAAAAAGCACAAGCACAAAAAGAAAAACAAAAACAGAAACAAAATAGAAAAAATAATTAAAAAAATAAAAATAAATTCATGTATTTTTCAGACCAATATGAAATGAGCTGCACTTCAGGATGAAAACAGATGGTGTAAGCACTACTACCCTGTCGCTTAATGGATAGATGTAAAAGTGAAATTGATCTAATAGTGTACCAATATTTACACTAAAATTTTTAATAATATATGTAACTGGTAGATGAACGGGTTAATTATTTATCAATACACCCTGTATGTTCAGCTTGAGAGGTTAAAACTGATGATCTGTTGGGGTTTGACTTTCTTATGAAAGTATGTTCCTCTTTGCACTCCTTTTTTGCTTCCATTCTTCACACGACTTGCACAAAATGATATGTTCAGCACCAACTTTGTGCCGCTGTGAATAAGATGTTACCTGTGGAAGTGTGCGCTCATGATGTGAATCGCCACTTTCACGTTCTAGCTTTCATCTACCATTTTTTGGCTACTGCAGTCAGAAGAAGGAAGGCAAAAAGCTCTTGAAACGTCTGTTGTGAGCATGGCGAAAGTAGTACTAGTTTTGGAGGCCACTTCTCCTCCGAAAGGGATAGAGAGGATGTGTATACCTGATTTAATTGGCTGTCCAGACGTTCCTATATTAGTAAAGCATCCCTCAAGGACAGCTATGATAAAAAATTTGAAACATAATGTGTCTTTTCATGACATTGAAAAAGCGCTCGCCTCCTGCCGAAGCAATATCACTGGAATCTTCTTTGGTTCGTCAAGCTCTATTGCTTATGTGGAATTTGAGGTAATTTATTTCTAATGAAATGAATTTCCTTCTGGTTTCCCTCTTTTGAGTTCATCTAAATTCTTGTACGTTAATGTTTTTAATAACATAAGTGGATTTGTTATATTAGCAATTAGTTATTCACATTCGGAACTTTCTTCTGCAGACAGTTGAAGACAAAGAAATTGCTATTGAGAAGGCCTCTTTGATCGTGCTTGGAGAAAGACTACCGATCTTAAGAATTGATATACCAAGAACAACCACTATAAGGATATCTAATATCCATAATCCACTGAGTAAACTGGTTTCCGTTTGCAGATCTCTTGGAAATGTTAGGAAAATCCTCCAAAGAGCTAGCAATATCGTGGATGTGCAGTTCGATTTTGCTGAATGGCCAAGAATGTTAAAGATTTTAAACAGGTAATTGCTTGCTTATCCTAAATTGATTCCGCTTAATTAGCACATCTGTTTCCCCATCTTAGTTTCTCATTACGTTTATTATGGTCGTGTGCCAAGGCTGAACGGAATTCAAGTAGATGGTTGCCAGTTGGTCGCTAAGCCTGCACCTGTCTATTCACCGCATGTCCTTAACGTTCTCTGGAGTCAACCGGAGGGGAGAAGACATTTGAAAACCACGTTCAATGACATGCTGCTGAAATTAGGGGGAAGAGGTGTGGGTACAGTTGCTATGACAGAAGTTGTAGATAACTTTTATACTGATGCACAAGAAAGATAATTATTCTATGTACATTTATAGATGGTAAGGTATGATCTTAGCCATACTTGAAAATCCCCAATCAAAGGACCATAGGTGAGGGAATTGTTATGGACAAGGACTTGCTTTACCCTGCTATGTATTACTATAAGAGTAAATGACGTCAACAACTACGCTTCAGTCCCGAACAAGATGGGGTCGGCTTTATGAATCCTCACTTATTCAGCGGAATACCAGAAGGAAAAAATGTGGGATTTTAAATTTGTTTGGTAATTAAGGTTTTTTGGGATGGCATATAGTAATAGCTAGTTTTTTTTTTTTTTTTTTTTTTTTTTTTTTTAAATAACAGAATTGAACTTTGCAGCTCATGTATGCAATGTAGAAGTTGTAACTTCTAACCTCAATGTAATGGCTAACGTTTTTCTTTTTCTTGCCTATTCTAAAGGCTGATAACAACTAGTTTTCCTAAAGTGCTTTTTTTTCCCCATTAGTAAAGTAAATTATAGAATATTTAATATAATATTAAATGTCGCAGTTAATAGTATTTCAAGTTAGCCGTCAAATCTTAAAGAACAACAACCCAGTGGATTTTCATAAGGAGAGTCGGATGTATGCAGCCTTATCCTTGTTCTGGGAGAGCAGAAAAGATGTTTTCGATAGACCCTCAACTAAAGAAAAGATGAAAGAAACTTTGACAACAAGTAGTAACAATATAAGATATTAAAAAAACCGAAGCCATGTAATAGAGCAGCATATAGTAAAGCAACTGGCCGTCAAATCTTGAAATATTTAAATCTCCTCACTCTCTTTTTTTCCAAAATTAAAAGAAATTATTGCAACATGATCTTTTTCATGGATTGAACCAATGGTCTATTGTCAGCTAAAGCTGGACTGAAATCCACATCAGTTAAGTTTCCAAAGATTCTTAAATCTAATCAGATTATTCAATTTTATATAGGCATCAAAAGAACCAAAAATAGATCACTAAATTCTTTTAGGATCTTCTTGTCACATGCAAATATAGAATTTCTTTTATGTGTTGTGAAAATTTTGGTAATACAATCAGCTCCCTTCTCTCCAATTTAATCACCCTAAGTTGTGAACCATGACAACTATAAAACCAAGTAAAAATTGACACCCTTCTCATAACATGAAAATAACAATGAATTCCTTCAAATTATATCTCCCAATTCTTGTCCTTTTACAAATTTTAACACCTTCTTTAGCTACACTTTATCCAGTTTCTGTTGCTAATATATTGAATGTCCCATTATCTATCCATTGCATAGCACAAGGACAAAATGTTAGTAGAGATAATGCTCCTGCTGGTTTTGTTCTTAATATGTCTATTGACACAAGTGCTGCTAATCCAACTGCTACATGTCAACTGAGTTCTGGAAATTTGCAAGGGAATTTTGTGGTTTTTGATCCTTCAAAAGAACCTAATAGATGTTTTAATGGAAGATGTCTTTGGCAAGCAAGACCAGATGGACTTTATCTTGTTATTAATGGCCAATTTAGTTTAGTGTATAAGTGGCCATAAATTGTTATTTTGCATGTGTATTAGAATATTTGCAAGATTTTGTTAGTCTTTTTAATTTTTGGTTGAAATTATTTCCATCCGTTTTAAGTATTTATTCTTTTGTTTAATCATCCGATATTCAAACTCGCTAACTAGAATAATCCTAGTAGGGAATTGATTTTCCTTTTAGTGGGCAAATTTTAACTAACATGTGGTTATCTCCCTCATAATTTTCTCCAAATAAAGAGATCTCCAAAGAATTAACAGATCAAGGTTATTTGTGAATATTTGCGAGCATCAAAACAATTTAACAAGATACGTAAAATGAATATAGTATAAGTTTTGCCGTTCCGTTAAACTGCGAACAATTGAATAAAACATCCAAGTTTTGTCAATCCTCTGAATAATTTGTACAAGTTATGTATGCTTGTTATAACTTGTGAACGAGATATGTGTTGCTATTCCTAAACAATTTATACTTAAGTTTATCTTACCCGGTATAACTTGTGAATAAGGTAAATTTGGTCAATCTGGCAACGGTGTCGGAGACGGGATTTTCACGAAGGGAGTTCAGAAAAGAATAAAAGTTAAATAATTAAAAGAGATTGTGGCCAATGGGCTATGCAAAGGGAATTCAAATTATAATATATAGAGGTACAAACCGAATTTTGCCTTATATTACAGTATAATTTTTCGACAAAGGAAATTCGAATAAACTCTTTCGCCCCTAAATCCGCCCTGTCTAGCGAGACAAGATATGTCAGCGTTTTTGCACAAATTACTTAAACATGGACTGAAGCTCTTCAATGGCGCGAAAGTGTCCTACTTGCGCAAATCTCTCTTAAAGAAAAAAAAGAAAGAAAGAAAAGCCCACCATTTGGTGTCAAGTTACGAAATTTTCCTTCCAACTTTACTAAATTCGTTACCATTTCAAAAAGGACTGTTACGTAAATAGCCAGTCAAATTTAATATTTACATTTTCTAATCGATATACATATATTATATATTAATTATACACATAAATATCTATTCAGGTTAATTCTTCATTTCAAACTATAGAGCTTGGGCGGGGGTAAACAAAATGGAAAGCTAGTTTTGTTTTTCTCTCTCTAAATTTAAAGCCTTTAAAAAAATACAAGTCTTATACAATGTTTTAAAAGGTATAACCATAAGTCGAGGCGCTTAATCTAACGCGGGGCAAGGGCAAAGCCCTAAACAAGGGCTCCATTGGTATTTGATTTTATATATTTTAGAAATTAATAAAATCATTAAGAAAAAATTTATTAAATTATAAAAAATTAAGATATATATATATATATATATATATATATATATATATATATATATATATAT
>MCJB01049178.1:27704-42068 GCA_002018475.1 Nicotiana obtusifolia | reverse complement strand
CCGGTGACCTCAATCAAACATACCTACAAGTCCTAAAATATAATACAAACTTAATCGAGTCCTCAAATCACATAAAACAACATCAAAAATACGAATCGCACCCCAATTCAAGCCTAATGAAAACTAAGGAATTGCAACTTCTACAACTGATGCCGAAACCTATCAAATCACGTCCGATTGACCTCAAATTTTGCACACAAGTCACAAATGACTCCACGGACCTACCCCAACTCGAAACCCCGATATGAGTCCGGTATCCACAAAGTCCACTCTCGGTCAAACTTTTAAATTTCCAACTTTCGTCATTTCAACCCTAATTTCACTAGGGACCTCCAAATCACAATCCGGACATGCTCTTAAGTACAAAATCACCCAACGGAACTAACAGAACCATCAAAACTCCATTCTGAAGTCGTTTACACATAAGTCTACATCCGGTCAACCTTTTCAACTTAAGTTTTCAACCTTTAGACTAAGTATCTCAATTTATTCTGAAACCTCACTGGGCCCAAACCAACTACCCTGCAAGTCATATAACAATTGTAAAGAATAAAATGAGTAGTAAATGGGGGAACATACCTACAACTCTCGAAATGACCGACCAGGTCGTTACATTCTCCCCCTCGTAAATAAATATTCGTCCTCGAACGGGTCTAGAAACGTACCTGTAGTCTCAAATAGGTGTGGATATTAGCTCCGCATCTCCCGCTCGGTCTCCCAAGTAGCCTCCTCAACTAGCTGACCTCTCCACTGCACCTTCACTGAAGCTATGTCCTTGGACCTCAACTTTCGAACCTGCCGGCCCAAATAGCCACCAACTCCACATCATAAGTCAAATCACCATCCAACTTAACCATGCTGAAATCCAAAACATGAGATGGATCGCCGATATACATCCGGAGCATAGAAACATGGAATACAAGATGCACACTCGACAAACTAGGTGGCAAGGCAAGCTTGTAAGCCACCTCTCCAATCCTCTAAAGTACCTCGAACGACCCAATATACCGAGGGCTCAACTTTCCCCTCTTTCTGAATCTCATAACACCCTTCATGGGTGACATCTTGAGCAGTACCTTCTTCCCAACCATAAAAGCAACATCACAAACCTTCCTATCGGCGTAACTCTTCTGTCTAGATTGCACCGTGCAAAGACGATCCTGAATAAATTTAACCTTGTCAAAAGCATCCTAAACCAAGTCAGTACCCAATAGCCTTGCGTCCTCCGACTCAGACCAACCTCCTAGAGATCGAACCCGTCTCCCATACAGAGCCTCATATGGAGCCATCTGAATACTCAACTGGTAATTGTTGTTGTAGGCAAACTCCGCGAGCTGCAGAAATTGATCCCAAGAACCCCCGATATCTGAATAGTGCGCTATGACTGTCCGTTCGTCTAAGGGTAAAATGCTGTGCTCAACTCAACCTGGCTGCCCAACTCTTGCTGCACGAGTCTCTAAAACTTTGATGTAAACTTCGTGACCTGATCTGAAATGATGGACACCGACACACCATGAAGACGAACAATCAAGAGAATGTAAATATCAGCCAACCGCTTCGAAGAATAAGTAGTCCCAACTGGAATGAAGTGCGCGGACTTAGTCAGCCACTCCACAATCACCTAAATTGCATCGAACTTCCTCGAAGACCGTGGGAGCCTAACTACAAAATCCATGGTGATCCGCTCCCATTTCCACTTTGGAATCTCTAGCCTCTGAAGCAACCCACCCGGTCTCTGATGCTCATACTTCACCTGTTGACATTTAAGGCATCGAGCTACAAAACCCACTATATCCTTCTTCATTCTCCTCCACCAATAATGCTGCCTCAAGTCCTGGTACATCTTTGCGACACCTGGATGAATAGAATACCATGAACTGTGGGCCTTCTCAAGAATGAACTCACGTAGCCCATCTACATTAGGCACACAAATCTGACCCTGCATCCTCAAGATCGCATTATCTCCAATAGTAACAACTTTATCATCGTCGTGCTGAACTGTGTCCTTCATAACAAGCAAATGGGGATCATCATACTGGCGCTCTCTTATGCGGTCATATAAGGAAGACCAAGAAACCACACAAGCTAGAACCCGACTGGGCTCCAAAACATCTAATCTCACGAACTGGTTGGACAAGGCCTAAACATCAACTGCAAGTCGTCTCTCACCGACAGGAATGAATGCAAGGCTACCATAATCACTGCCTTTCTACTCAAGGCATCGGCCACCACATTGTCCTTCTCGGGATGATACAGAATAGTGATATCATATTCCTTTAGCAGCTTCAACCATCTCTGCTGCCTCAAAGTTAGATCTATTTGTTTGAGCAAGTGCTGGAGACTCTGATGATTTATAAGTACCTCACAAGACACACCATAGAGATAGTGCCTCCAAATCTTTAATGCATGAGCGTGGCAGCCAACTCCAAATCATGAACATGGTAGTTCTTCTCATGGGGCTTCAAAGAAGCATAAGCAATCATTATACCTCCCTGCATCAATACGCACCCAATACCAATTCGAGAAGCATCACAATACATTGTATAAGAACTAGAAGATGAAGGTAGAACTAGAACATGAGCAGTGGTCAAGGCAATCTTGAGCTTTTGAAAGCTCTCCTCACACTCATTCGACCACATGAAAGGAGCACCCTTCTTGGTCAATTTGGTCAAAGGCGATGCAATAGACGAGAAACCCTCCACGAAACGACGATAATAACCGGCCAAGCCGATAAAGCTCCGAATCTCAGTAGCTGATGATGGCCTAGGCCAACACTGAATTGCCTCTATCTTCTTCGGATCTACCTGAATCCCCTCATTGGACACCACGTGCCCTAAGAACGCCACCGAACTAAGCCAAAACTTACACTTGGAGAACTTAGCATAAAGTTTCTCCTCCCTCAACCTCTGTAATACAATACTCAAGTGTTGTGCATACTCCTCCTGGCTACGTGAGTATACCAAGATATAATCAATAAATACTACGACGAAAGAATCAAGATATTGCTGGAATATAATGTTCATCAAGTGCATGAATGCTGCTGGAGCATTGGTCAGCCCAAAAGACATCACGAGAAATTCAAAGTGACCATAGCGGGTCCTGAATGCCGTCTTTAAAATATCCGAATCCCGAATCTTCTACTGGTGATACCCAGACCTCAAATCAATCTTAAAGAATACCCTCGCTCCCTAAAGCTGGTCAAATAAATCATAAATACGTGGCAAAGGATACTTGTTCTTGATTGTAACTTTGCTCAACTGCCTGTAGTCGATGCACATATGTATAGTACCATCTTTATTTTCTCAAATAGAACTGGTGCACACCAAGGCGACACACTAGGCCTTATAAACTCCTTATTGAGAAGTTTCTGAAGCTGTTCTTTCAATTCCTTCAACTCAGTTGCTGCCATACAATACGGAGGTATAGAAATTGGCTGAATACCCGGCATCAAGTCAATACGAAAGTTAATATCCCTATCAGGCGGCATGCTCGACAGTTTGTAAGAAACACATCCAGGAAATCTCGCACCACCGGGACGGAATCAATGTAGAGGTATCAGCATCAACATCCCTCACAAAAGCCAAATAAGATAAAAAAAACCCTTCCCAACCATCAGTTGGGCCTTCAAATATGAAATCACCCTACTGGGAACATAATCTAGAGAACCTCTCCACTCGATCCTTGGCAACCCCGGCATCGCCAACGTCACGGTCTTAGCGTGACAATCCAGCATAACATGACATGGAGAAAACCAATCCATACCCAAGATCACGTCAAAATCAATCAGACTAAGCAGTAAGAGATCAACTCTAGTCTCAAATCCCCTAATAGTCACTACACATGACCGATTTACCCGGTCAACAACAATAGTATCTCCTACTAGTGTAGATACATGAACAGATAAGACTAAGGACTCACGGGGGCATATCAGATAATAAGAGAAATACGATGATACATACGAATAAGTGGAACCAGGGTCAAATAATACAGAAGCATCATTGTGGCATACTGAGACAATATCTGTGATCACTGCATCCGAAGCAACATCATCTGACCTGGCAGGAATAACATAGAATCAGGCCTGACAGTCACCTGATCGGCCTCCCCTTCTAGGGCGACCTTTAGCTGCATGGGCCCCACCCGAGTTGGCAAGGCGGGTGGTGAAGTAACTGGTGCTGAAGTTGTAGCTTGACTCCTCCGCTGCACTAGACCTCTCGCGCGATGAGGACACTATCTCCACATATGCCCAAACTCCCGCACCTGAAGCAACTCTCCGAAAATGGTGGTGGTGGGGGCTGAATTGGGCCCCGAGTACCAGAGTAACTGCTAGAAGGGCCTGGTATAGATGAACCCTGAACTGATGGAGCACGGGACAAACTCTAAGCTTGAAGGGCACTAAGAGATGACTGACTCTAATGAGCACTATATGAACCATGGCTGGATGATGCACCACAGTGAACTGGACGAGTGATCTGAGCGGGCCTATAAGGACGACCACTACTGTGGTAAGGCTGTCCCCCAGAATGAACACCACTAGGACCACCCGAACCTCGAGACCTTTTGGCCTCCTCTCCTTACGCTCCTGGCTACGGACCATCTCTATCAGTTGAGCAATATTGACCACATCGTCGAAAGTAGCACCAGATACCCTCTCCCGAGTCATAAGCAACCGCAAGTGATATGTGAGGCCAACAATGAACCTATCTATGGGAACCAACCAAATTGCGTGATGATCCAACTCGGAAAACCTCATCTCGTATTGGCTCACGGACATGCCATCTTGATGTAGCTGCTCAAACTGTCTGCGCAACTCCTCCATGCGAGACTGTGGCACGAACTTATCCAAGAAGATAACGGAGAACTTACACCATGTAAGTGGTGCTGCACCGACTGGCCTGCGACTCTCATAATCCTCCCACCATCTGAAGGCATCCCCGGTAAACTAAAAAGTAGTGAATGAGACCCCACTAGTCTCCAAAATACCTGCCGTGTGAAGAATCCGCTAGCACCTGTCCAAAAAGTCCTAGGCTTCCTCAGACTCAGCCCACTGGAGGCTGGAGGCTGGAGTATCCCAAATCTCTCTATTCTCCTATGCTCATCATTAGTCATAACGGGACCCACCCGGTCCTAAGCAGATGCAACCGACTGGACTGGTAGTACCCCCCATATCTGAAGTCCCTGCACTATTTGCTCTAGAGTACGGGCGACGGGAGTATGAGTACCTTCCTCGGTCTGAGAAGTGGCTGGTGCAACCTGAGCTGAAACCACCTCAGCATGGCCAGTGCAAACAGTCAATATCTGGGCCAAAGCCTCTTGAAGGCCTGGAATCACAATGGGCATAGCTGTTGCCTGAGCTGGCCCCACTGGTGCAACCACATATGGACCCTGCTCCCGAGCTGGAGCAATTGGTGGATCTTCAGGTGCCGCCGCTCTAACTTCTGTCCGAGCTACACATCGGCCTCTACCACAGTGCGACCTGTCGTGGTCCTAACTAGTAGCTGGCCATCCTGTCCGGTAGCACGTGTCCTCACCATCTGTGAGAGAACAGAATGATAGAAATTTAGTGACCAGAATCAACAAATCCGCATGACAAGAATACAACGATGTGAAGTTTCCTAAGGGTTTGGCAGCCTCTCGAAGATAAATACAGACGTCTCCGTACTGATCTGCAAGACTCTACTAAACCTGCTCATGACTCGTGAGACCTATGTAATCTAGGCTCTGATACCAACTTTGTCACGACCCAAAATTTAGCTTGTTGTGATGGCGCCTAACATAGTACTAGGCAAGCCGATATTTCAGAAATACTTCCAACACATTTATGTAAACAATAAGATAACATAGGTTTGAATAATTAAAGTCCTCATAAACTGGATAAGAAGCCAAACTCACAAGGAAGTTCCCAAAACCAGGGTGTCACTGAGTACATGAGCATCTATACAACACAAGTCTGAAAATACTATCCATGAAAGACTAAATACATGAAACTGAAAGATAGGGAGGGAGAGAAAAGGTATGCAAACGCCGGGTAGCTAACTTGAAATCCCTAAATGATCAAGCTGCGGATAATATACACCCACTATGACCAAAAGCACCTGGATCTGCACACCAATGTAGCTTGAGTACAACCAACTCAGTAAGTAACAAGACTAACTATTGGACTGAAAGTAGTGACGAGCTTCACGGATGCAGTTCAATTACAGACAATATATACATAAAAATAGGCATGCTTCCAAGTTTGACATTTAAAGCCCAAACAGTTAATTCATGTCAAGTTCTATCAAAACAAGATATAGAATCTTTCAGAAATTTCATGATATTGATAAATATCAGCAGAAGCACAATAGTAATGAAATCAAGTGCACATACTCAGAGTAGCAGTCGCTCAGTCCTTCCGTTCACTCTAACCTCACAGTCACTAATTCCTCACCATCTCTCATTTCTCTCAAATACTCAGCACTCGCACTCACACTCAGTAGGTACCTACACTCTCTAGAGGTGTATAGACTCCGGAGGGGCTCCTTCAGCCCAAGTGCTATAACAAGCCAATCATGGCATAAATCAGTAAAACATGTTGCGGCGTGCAGCCCGCTCCCATAAATATCATCACAATCAGGTTCTCAGCCTCACTCAGCCATCAATCTCTCCAACCTTTCAGGCTCTCAACAATCATGATAATCAGCCCAAATTACGGTAATATAATGTGTCAATAAAGAATAATAGAGACTGAGATATAATACGCAGTAAAACTGTGACTGAGTGTAAAACAATAATTTAGCAGATAATTCAATATGTAACACGACCTCTATGGGTCCCTACAACGCCTACACATAGCCTAAACATGATTTTGCAGTTCAGTTTCTATAACACATGGAGAATATATGGATAACATTAGATTATTCAACTATACGGTTCCATCGAATTGACCAAATTGCATTTCCTACGGTGCATGCCCAACTAGCCTGTCACCTAGCATATGCGTCATCTCAAAACCAATCACATGACACATAATACGAGGTTACATACTCTTAGAACCAAATTTAGAATTGTTACTTACCTCAATCCGTGCAAATCCTTACTCCAACATGCCCTTACCTCGCGAATCGGGCTCCGAACGCCTCGAATCTAGTCATAATTAACTTGATACAGTCAACACAAATTATGTGACGACCCGACCAGTCGTCTCATGAGTTACCGCTCCGTTTTTCCCATTTCTACCTTATTATGCTTCGTTATGTTATTTGGGATGTGTGTGCGAAATTTCATGTCATTCAGACATGGTCTGATTGGGTTTTTGATTAAAAGAGTAACTTAGAAGATTTTGAAATTCTTAGGCTTGAATCCGACGGGAATTTGGTGTTGAGAGGTTGTTTGAGCGTTTCGAAGGTTAGAAAAAATTCGAATAATGTTATGGGATATGTTGGCATAGTTGGTTGGGGTCCCAGTGGCCTCGGGTGAGTTTAGGGTGGCTAAACGGACTGTTTTGCCATTGGAAAAGTTGCAAAAAAACCAGAAGTTGCAATTTTGTAAAAGAGTAAAGAGACATCGCAAAGCGGGATATGCTATCGCAAAACCAGTATGCGGGCCGCAAACCACACACCCATATCGCAGACCCAAATAGTTTTCTGGGCAAATAATGACGTCGAGAATGCGGTCAGGAATGCGGTCGCATTTCCACAATGTAGACCGCATATCCACCACATTGAGACCGCAACCGAGATAGATTTCTGGGCAAAAATCAACGTCAAAAATGTGGTCAAGAATGCGGTCGCAGTTTTGACATGCAGATCGCAAACCATACCTCACACTGAACTGGGCGGTGAAGGCTAGGGTTACAATCTGCGATGGCCATAGCAAAGATGCGAACCGCATGTTGGATATGCGGCTGATATGCGATCGCATTTTAAACCCGACTGGAGCGTTTTTGTCCCGATTCTTGACCCTTTATAAATAGAAACCAGTGCCCATTGGCCATGCAAAACCCACTATTGTTACCATCTAAGAGAACACCTCCAAAACATCCTAAATCACAGCAAAAATCAACCTCAAAACTATATTCAAAGGAGACTTTCTTAGACAAAATCTTATAGGAGGGGATTTCGGCCATCTTAAACATAATTGGAGCTATAGAGCTCGGATTGAAGCTAATTTCGAGGCGATTTTTGGGAGACTTCCAAAGGAAACATCGGGGTAAGTGTTCTTAACTCAACTTTGGTCAAATTACTCCAGTATATCGCTATACTTAGTATCTAATTGGTGATTTAAGTTGGAAGATTTGTGAAAAATCCTTAAGTTTAAAATTTAAGATTTGGAGGTCAATCCGATGTCGGAATTCAATAATTGTTGTATGGTTGAACTCGTTGGGAGATAAGGAACCCGTTGATGTGAAAATTTCTGAGCTTCGAGAAGTGGGTCCGGTGCTCGAGTTTAACTAATTTCGTAATTTCTTGGTATTTTCCGATTTGTTTCGATTGGGCTTTGTTTCCCCAGCATATTGTGACATATCAGTTCTGATTTTGGATAGATTCGACACGCGTGGAAGTCAATTCGAAGGGCGTCGTGGGCAAGGGATTTAGCTAGTTCGAGGTGAGTAGTGATTGTAAATGATGTTCTGAGGGTTTGAAATCCCGGATTGTACATCATAGTGCTATATTAAGGTGAGACACACGCTCGATGATGAGCGTGGGGTCGTTTACTACTGGGGATTGTGACTTGGTCCGTCCCGATTGATGATTTTTACCCGTATTTGATTGAACCTTATTTGTTATCATCATGATTTGGGGCTGATTGCCATATTTGGGCTTCGTGCCAATTATTTGAACCCTTCGGAGATTTTTATCACTGTTTCCTCACTATTTTGATCTATTACTTGAACTCAATCATGCTGTTTACACTGTTTTACAACTTAGCCACTTTTACTCGGTTTTGAGACTTAAATAATATTTTAAATGATGTTTTTGGGTTGAGGACTACTGTTTTGCTAAGCCCGAGGGGCTTGTGATGATTTTTTTGACTAAGTGCGGCCGATGGCCAGATGTGAGGTTTTACTGAGTGATATGAGGCCGAGGGCCTGAGATGCTTTATGTGCCACGAGGTGGCTTGTGGCTGATATGAGGCCGAGGGCCTGAGATACTGTATATGTGCCACGAGGTGGCTTGATTGATGTGAGGCCGAGGGCCTAGATATATGCCACGAGGTGGCTTGATATTGCGCTTGGGCCGTAAGGGGCCCCTCCCAGAGTTTGTACACCCCCAGTGAGCGCGGTACCCATTGTGATGTGAAATATATGGTCCGAGGGACTGATATTGTATTATGTGATAGCTTGAGGGGCTGATGTTGTATTATGTGATAGCCCGAGGGGCTGATGTCGTACTATGTGATAGCCCGAGGGGCCGATATTGTTCTGAGATTTGAGCCCGAGGGGCTGGTACGGATTTATGATATTGCCCGAGGGGCGGATTTGTTGATATATATATATATGGCCCGAGGGGCGATGTTTTAATTCACATTATTTACCTAAAAGATTATATGTTTTTACCTGTTGAAAAGAGATTTTACTTGATTTTTCACTGATTTACTGTTTGCGAACGATGTTTAATGCTTCATTATAGAATGCCTTGTGCTTTGTGTGTTTTCTTACTTTCAGTCGTTATTTATGCTTATTACTCACTGAGTTAGAGTACTCACATTACTCCCTGCACCATGCATGCAGATTCAGGCGTTGTTGGTTCCGCTCCGGAGTACTGATTCCTCCTGTCCAGGCGGTGATCCAGAGACTACGAGGTAGTTGTTGGCGTTCGCAGCCCCGTATCTCTTTCATCTTGTTGTTCCTATGTTCTTCAAAAATTGTGCCAGATATTGTAATTAGTAATCTTGTTATTAGGATTCATTAGTTGCTCATGATATTGTGACACCCCGGTTTGGGCTGTAGTCGGGATTGTTAGCTATACTTTCTGGGAATGATTGCTATTATACCACGTTTATATTATTTTCTTGTTAATTAACTGATTAAAAATGAGATTTGGTTTGAATTGGCTGGCCTTGTCTTCACAAGAGGCGCCATCACGACCGGGTTCAGGGCAAGGGTCGTGACAAATTACAGGAATAAATTCCATAATTAAAGTACTAAATTTCCCAATTAAACTAGAGAATCAACCCAAAAATTAACAGTGGGGCCCATATCTTGGAACCCGACAAAATTCACTAAATATAAACGCCCGTTCAATCACGAGTCCAACCATATCAAATTTACCAAATTCTGATATCAACTCGACCTCCAAATTTTAAATTCTTATTTTGAAATCCCTAGGCCCAAATTCTTGAGTTACACCTTATAAACACGTAATCTAGACGAAATACTCAATGATAATTTGATATTATTGGCTAACAACAATCACAAGTGACTTACCTCAAGAATCCCCCTAGTTTCCCTTTGAAACATCGCCCCAAACCGTGCTTGAAATGTTCAAAACGAAGAAAAATCGCGAACCCTTGAATTTAAGGTTCTGTCGAGTCCTTTTCGCTCCTGCGGAAACTTAATCGCATCTGCGGTTCCGCTTTTGCGGAAAGTCCACCGCTTCTGCAGTTTGTCAAGGCTCCATTGCCTTCGCTTCTGCAATCATGCTTCCGCTTCTGCGAACTCGATTTTGCGAGAAGTAGTCCGCTTCTGCGGACACCGGCGCTTCTGCGACCCCTCGCCCACATCTGCACGTAGGTGCGAAATTTCCCTAGCACCTGCGGCCACTGCCCCACTCTCCCCTTTCCGCTTCTGCACTGCCATGCTTGCTTCAGCGAGCTCGCACCGCTGATCAAAATCCGCAGGTGCGATTACACCAGCAGACTCCCAGCTTCAACAATGCACTAAGTCTCATTTTTTATCTGTTAACCATCCGAAATCAACCCAAGGCCACCTGGACCTCAACTAAATACACCAACAAGTCCTAAAAGATGATACATGCCGAAATCTATCAAATCACGTTTGATTGACCTCAAATTTTGCACACAAGTCACAAATGACACCAGAGGACCTACTCCAACTCCCGGAACCCCAATCCGAACCCGGTATTCACAAAGTTCACTCATGTCAAACTTCTAAATTTTCAACTTTCGCCATTTCAAGCCTAATTCACTACGGACCTCCAATCACAATCCAGACACGTTCCTAAGTCCAAAATCACCGAACGGAGCTAATGGAACCATCAAAACTCTATTCCGGAGTCGTTTATATATCTTTCTTTTACTCTCTCAATTCCCGTTTAATTATGTAACCTTTTCCGAGAACAAAGGTTAAATTGATTAATTTTCGAACGTAGAATTTTTATTTCTTTCGAAATAAAATTTACACATTTAAAAACAACATAAAAATAACTACAAAACATAATACTCGACAATTCATAAAATTTAAAAATAATTTGCAAAAAACATGGTCAAAGAGATTATTATTTGACTCACCAAATAATAATAGGTTCACATAAAATGGAATCATAGTAGTTAGTGTGTATCTCACTCCTTTACCCAGTCTGAACGATTGTCGACAATCAGATTCGCTGGTCTGCAATATTCAACCCGGCCGCTAATTCGCTTTTTGTTGTACCATGTACAATACGATAGTATTGGAGCGCTATCAACGACGACCATTTTTAAGGAAACATTCAAGGATCGAAAAACACAAATTGATGGCAAGGTGGACAATTTGAATGGACAAGTGTAAACTATGGCAGAAAGATAGGGGAATCCGGAATTGTTAGTCATCCTTTACCGTATCTTCCCCGTATCTTCTCAGCGTAATAGAATCGTCTTCATGGAACCTCAACAATCCCCGTGGCGATGTCCTTTGAGATGCTGGAAAGAAGGGGCTTCGCTAGAGATAGTCTATGTATGCACAGTGAAGGTAATAGGTGCTGGTCACGTGCTCCTTTTGAATCGAGGGCGTAACAACAATAGTTTCAAAATTATTCATTATTCAATATTGAATTTCTAGTTTGTAAGGCAATTATACTTAAGGTAAATTCAAATATACTTTCTCCTAAACAAATAAATTATATATATTACAACTCCATCATTGTGCCCTTCTCAACATGAAAATAATAGGGAAGTATCTTTTGATACACTAATTAATCACTAGAATGGGTATTCATTGAAGATAATAATTTATCTAGACGTGGTTACTCCTCAACACTAAACAACTAACCATTAGGTTCTATTATCAATTAACACAGAGAAATGTCATTGCTTTAAAATAGAAGAAATAAAAGAATTAAATTTTGAGAAATCTAAGACCCAAACACCGATGACATTTGAAGACATGAACTTCAACTATCTAGCTATTTCCGGGGCAAACGTTTAATTGGAGTTTCTCCTCACAATATTCTTAATCATAGAATACGTGATACTAAGTCTTAAAATTTTAGTTGTAGTCACGAACCGAAATTTCCACTCTCGGGGTCGTGATGAAGCCTAATATTTCATTTACTAGGTCAACCAACATCAGATATAGTTATTAACCCTTTTTAACAATTTTCAAATTAAATGACAATAATGAAACTTAATAGTCTGAAATAAGATAATAAACTAATAAGTGACAGAATTCAAATACAAATTCCGGATCTGGTGTCACGTGTACATGAGCATCTAAAGTACTACAGATAAAAGTCTGAAATAAGTATAACAGTCTGAATCAAAGTAAACAATTAAAAATGAAGTAAAAGCGGATTTCTAGGCTACGGATATCGTGCAGCTATAGCTCGGTCTCTACTGAATAGCTGGATCCGAGCTAATCTACTGACCATCATTGGGACCAACTCTGGTATCTGCACAAGAAGTGCAAAGTGTAGTATGAGTACAACCGACCTCATGTACTCTGTAAGTGCCAAGCCTAACCTCAACGAAGTAGTGACGAGGTAAGGCGGGTCACTTACATTAACCTGTACGCAATAATAATAATAATAATAATAATAATAATAATAATAATAATAATAATAATAATAACAGAAAAGACAGGAATGAAAGTAAAGCGATTAATTCATAACAACGAACTCAAATCCAGCTAACAGTGAGTCCAGAATAACAAGTCATATAACTCATCTCAATTACCGAGGCCAATCCAACAGTCACAAACAAATATCAACTTTAAACAATCTGTTGCGGCGTGCAAACCGATCCCACAATATCAACTTTAAATAATCTGTTGCGGCGCGCAACCCGATCCCACTATATCATCATCTGTCAATCTCATAATCCGTCCTTATTCCGCCATTTCACTTCATTACCTTTCAATTTCTATTGCAGCGTGCAACTCGCTCCCCGAACAAGTTCAATCAATAATAGCAATTCAACAACCAAGATTTACAAGAAGTTCTACATCAAGAGGACAAATGTACGAGCAATGGAGAATAACATGATAATCAAAGAATCTCGAACAATTCGGACGTTTCTACTTTACCAACTCAACGGTATCTACCGATTAACAATTCATTCAAATGAAACTACATTATCTAAGGCAACAAATGATACGAAACTATAAGACAAACTAGGCATAAGACAATTTAAATATGTGAGAAATACAAGTAGATATAAGTAGTAAATAAGCATGGAATTATGGAAGGAAAGGATAATTTAATACAAGGGATACTAAATGGCAAGTAGCAAATATGGCATGAAATCAAATACGCATGTAGCAAATTAAGGCATGAAGCAAGATACACTATGAAGCAACACGAATAGGGAAAAAAGCAATGTAACGGCGCATATACACTCGTCACCTCACATATACGTCGTTTCACACATAATTCACACAACATGTAGTTCAAGGATCCCTAATTTCTTCAAATCACGGTTAGACCCAACACTTACCTTACTCCGCAATCAACTCAAAGCTTAACCACGGCCTTTCCTTTTGAACAGGCCTCCAAACTAACCAAATCTAGTAATTTATTGACCAAATGATTCAAAATAAGATTTATAAACAACCCACGAATGAAAGATGTTCAATTTAGATCATTTTTTAAAAAGTCAACAAAAGTCAACCCCGAGTTCTCTTGGTCAAAATCAAGATTCGGACCAAAACCTGATTACCCGTTATCCCCCGAGTCCGATTACGTGATTTGTTTTGAAATCCGACCTCAATTCAAGGTCTAAATCTCAATTTTACAAAAATTTCCAATTCTATCCAAATCTCTAATTTCTACCATGGAAATCCTAAATTTGATATTAAAATCTAATAAAATGTAATGGGTAATTGAAAAAAATGGATTGAAGTCACTTACCAACAAATTTATAAGGAAGAATAAACTCTTGGAAAATTCTCTCTAGGGTGTTTAGAGTTGAGAGTTTGTGAGAAATGAGCTAAATCTCTCCCCCCCCCCC
>MCJB01049178.1:0-27684 GCA_002018475.1 Nicotiana obtusifolia | reverse complement strand
CCTCCCTCCCCTACCCAGATGCGGATGTGGTAATTGCGTGTCTTGTTCGTGATTGCGAATTCCGCATTTGCGAGAAAGGGGTCGCAAATGCAAAGCCTGTCTCAGACACGCAGAGGTCGCAATTGCGAACACCCACCCTATGCAATTGCGTACAATTGATTCGCAAATGCGAAGCCTGCTCGATAACTGCTGAGTCGCAAATGCGACTCTTTGATCGCAATTGCAATCACTGACAAGTTCGCAAATACCAACATATTTCTCGCAAATGCGAGTCCTCCCAAGCTAGCCCATCCTCGCAAATGCGAATCATTGTTCGCAAAAGCGAGGCTCGCAATTGCGAGATCTGCAACAGTTCACTAGAAATGGCATTGGACCAACAGTCTTAGCCTTAGCCAAACTCATCCGAAACATGTTCGAAACTAACTCGTTCCTTTCGAACTTCAAACCAAACATGCACACAAGTGTAATAACATCATACAAACTTGCTCGCGCAATCAAATCACCAAAATAATAGCTTCAACTTCCAAAAATGCTAGTTTTCAGCAAAATGAGTCAAAACAAGTTAGGGACTTCCGAATTAAATTTCGGCATATACCCAAGTCTCAAATTACGATACAGACCCACTGGGACCGTCAACTCACCGATCCAATTTCGTTTATGCAAAATGTTGACCGGCTCAAGTCATTTTAAGGACAAAAAATCACATTTTCTTAAATTTTTCACACAAAAAAATTTTGAAAAAAGATTCGGACTATGCACGCAAATCGAAAATAGCTAAACGGAGCTATTCGAGGTTTCGAAACACAAAAATAGAGGCTAAACCTCAAGATGACCTATCGAGTCATCACAGTTATATTGGTCTAAAACTTCAATTTGATTATGATGAATAGATTTTTTACGAGCAACGTAGTAAATAAACAGTTCTATAAAGAGTCAATACTATGTCTAAACGGGAAATTCCCATACGACTAGATACGAGCCTTGCCCTGTCACCCATGTAGAGATATCAAAAAGGCGGGTTGGACCGATTTTGGAGGGTCAAAATAGGCTGAATCAATAAGTGGATGAGTCATTGACCAGCCCCAAAGTTACTTGGACCGAGATGGGCTGCGTCAAGATGGGTTAAAATTTAGATCATAGTCCAACACCCTTCCAACTCTTACCAAGCTTTAATTAATATGTGTTTGTATTCTTAAGAAATGTTTAATTACTAAATAAGACTTTTTCTTTTTGTTATGGTCATATAAAACATATCAAATAAAAAAAATAATTTTAAAGATATATTGCAAAGTTACTCTTCGATCAGTTTGGACTAAAAATCAGTCCAACTTTAGATGGGCTGAGATGGATTGGGTCAAGATGGACTGAGTTAACAAATGGGCGGGTGCAAGTTAGGCGGGTCATATTCTTCTGGGCCAACTTTGACACCTTTACGCCCCAGTATGTCTTGAGGATTTTACAAGCTTACTTTTAGTTCTATGACTTTATCTTTTTTTTTTTTTTTTTACACATGAGTGATTTACTTTTACACGTAAGAGGTTTGTCTTTTACACATAAGAGATCTAATAATATCATTTTCTTAATTTTAAAATTGTAAAGGAGCATGATGTAGAAATAACACGCAAAAATGAGCTTAGAACGAGTCCTAAAAATGTTATAAAACAATGATAGGCACCAAAAGAATAACAAATAAATTACCAAATTACTTTAGGATTTCCTTTCCAAATGCAAATATAGAATTTTCATGAAGAGTTGCGAAGGTTTTGGAAATACAATTAGTTCCCTTCCCCCCAGGTTTCATTACCTTAATCTTTTCTTGAACAACTTACTTAACTAGTAAACCATGACAACTATAAAACCAAGTAACAATTACCACATTCCTCAAAACATAAAAATAATCATGAATTCCTTCAAATTCTATCTCCCAATTCTAGTTCTTCTGCAAATTCTAACGTCTTCCTTAGCTACAATTTACCAAGTAGAAGTTTCTAGTCAAATGGCTTTTCCATTATCTATACAGTGCACAGCCCAAGGACACAACATTAGCAAAAGCAACGTCGGTACTGGTCTTGTTTTTACTTTCCCTATTGATACAAGTGCTGATAATCCAACTGCTTCTTGTCAAATGCAATCTGGAACTTTGCATGGAAATTTTCTGCTGTTTGATCCTTCAAAAGACCAAAGCAGATGTGCTAATGCATCTTGCAAATGGTCGATAGATGGGGATGGAATCTATCTTTTTACTAATGACGAAAATACTTTAATTTTTAAGTGGCCATAGATTGTTGTTTACATGTGTAAAAGAATAATGGAAGGAATTTATTAGTCTTTCTAATCATTGGTTAAAATTATTTCTGCCCATACCTTTTTTGTTCAATCATTCAATATTCGAAGCACTTTTCGTTTAAGTGGGTGTTACGCCCCTTCTAAGTACTATTTTCATGTTATTAAAGTAAGAAACGAAAATTTAATTAGATAGCGCATTATTCCTCAAAACATTTCTACAAATAAAGAGACCTTTGGCGAATCAATAGATAAAATTCAAATACTTTATTAATTCTTGTACAGACCGGGGAAATTGATGTGATATTATTGATAACTGCATATAACAAACTATTATAGAACCAAACAGAAAATAACACCATCTGGTCTGTCTGTGTGCAAGGAATATTTATTCGAAATAATTTAATTAATAATGAAGCTATTATAAAATCTTGAATTATGGTGGATGTCCATAACCATCAAAGGAGTAATGCTCACTACTCTTTTCTATTATCTCCATAACTTCCACTACTCTAATACTTACGGAGTTATGATTGTAACTCCATGACCTCCTCATCATCTTCCTCCATGATTGCAAATGCTTAATGACATGTTCAAAGACATATTTATGATATTCTTTGGTACACTTCGATGTAATACTATAAATAGAGGATGAGAAGTGATATTGTATATGCTTGAAAAATACACTTGAATACATGGAAGAAATAAGAATATCTCCTCTCTTTCTTTCTATATCTCTTAGCTTTTTTTTTTTCTTTTTTCTTGTTTCATATTGTTACTTTGAGCTATATTTTATAACACATTATCACCACGGGTCTCTAAACAAATTAGTTATAAAGGTCTAAAGAATACACCAGTGGAGAAACTTTCTAGTGCACGGATACATTCTTCACCCTTTCTAAACTTTCAACTTTTGCATTAAATTGTGTGCAATATGTGTACTTGTTGATGCATGAAATATTCTGTGCTGGTACATCATGTGAAGTTTTTTTTAATGCTTATGATTAACAGGTCATTAGATATAAATAGGAACTACTTGTGACAAGTAGTGAAACTTGAGAAGCTATGATTTTCAATTGTGCTACAAATTTCACTAATTTTTATTTTCTATTAGTGCTAACCGATGGGAGTGCTTACATGAGATATGCATGTACTTCACTGTAATTATTTTGTATCTATTCAAATTCTGCTATGACATATTTTGTATGTGGGAGCCCAGCAATATAGTTGTGTTTAGACAGTAATTTTGATTTAAGTTTCTCTAGTTAAAATATGGTATCTTGCTTTCTTTTACGTGTGAAATCAAGAAAATATAAGTTTTCCTTTATTTTAGGGGTGCTTAGTGATTTGTTATTAATTCTTTTCTTATAAGCTCTCTAATTTAATATTTTGAGTTATGCAGGAAAGTAGAAAAATCTGTTTTGAGCTTTTGGATTGAATGATGGGATAGAGGAGTTGTGTGGTAATATATAAATTAAAGTGTTTGGCCTTCTTGAGGTCTGTACAAGTGTTCCACCAAGATTTACTATGAATTTTCTCCACCGGCGATGCTTTCCATAATTAAGTCTTGTGACGTGTGATGTCATACCATTACAAAATTTTAATAAATTTATGACCACCATATGTGATAATATTTTAAAGGCTCGAATGCGAGTCCTAGTGAATTTTGGCCTATTATGCCAAAGATTGAGAGAAGGATGGTGGGTTCAAGTCCCAACGCATTATGTTAATCAAAAGACGTCGGACTCGAGTTCCAACATATTATGGCTTAACATGCCTTTTGGGTAAGGCATTGGGTTTGAGTCCCAATGCACCATAATGATGATTGAGGCGAACAATGTGCTTTTGAGAAAAATTATGAAGCGCGTCCTACTTGATATGCTCCATTCAGTGAAGCGAATGTGGTAACAGTATATGATAAGTCTGAAAGAATACAAAATAAATTTTCATGACTGTATGAATGTACGAGGGCATGGCAAGAGACAAAATAATAATTGTCATCACTATGAAAACTATAAAAGGAGAACAATAAGGGTTCTCAAAACAATCCTTCAAAGGGTGAAGGAAATATTTACCATCAAATTGGTATGAAAAATTTATAAAGCACGTCGCGATACTTATACTCCATCCTTTGAAAAGAATGTGACTTGTGATAAGTATTGAGAATGGAGAGTCATTCTTGAAGGTGAATGTAGCAATATGTGATAAAAGTAATGCATAAAGATGTGCAATGCATGACTGATACATACTACAACTCACCTCTAAGAGAGGTTTGAGAGAAAGAAAGATGACGAATATTATTGTGTGGTTACATGAATATGTCATTGGTCACGTACATATGATACACCATAAATATTTTTGCCATGTCTTATAAAAGTTATTAAAGGCAAATTAAAGCAAGAAATATTTTTGCTTATGATGATTTTGACCATGACAATTTATTATGATATGATTTTCTCCGTGAAGGAGACATTGATATGACAAACGATTTTGTAATACAAAATTAATTAAGAGCTCCGGAAGAACTAATTTGTCACTACCCGGATGAATGAAATTACTCATGATATCGATATTGTAGTAAGTCTCAAATGAAACTTTTTTGCTTTTCAAATATATTAGCCAAAGTGGTTGGCATATTGAGACTATAAATGAAAGGAAGATTGAATGTCTTCATATTACTATAATCATACCGGATAAATATGAAAGATTACTCGATTTTCTTTCTATTTGTACTACACAATTATAAGCATGATGATGGAATCATATGCCATAAGTAAACTAGATGTTTACTTAAACAAATATCAGTTGGCATGACCGGTTGGCCATCCCGGTTCAATTATGACGCTAAAAATTGATTGAGAATTCACATTGGCATATATTGAAGAAATGGAAGATTCTTCAAGAATTCTCTTGTGGTGCTTATTCTCATGATATACCAGTTAAGGTTGGGATTGAATCCCTTGATTTCTGGAATGAATTTAAAGGTGATATATATGGGCCCAGTCACCTGCCATGTGGATCATTTATTATTGTATGATTTTTATAGATGCATCTATTATATGGTCACATGTGCGTTTGTTATCAACTTGCAGTTTGGCTTTTGCAAGGTTGCTTGCTCAAATTATTAGAGTTCAGTTCTAAAATATAAATTATGATGATTTATCTTGATAATATTGGTTTAAATCCAAGTTGGTTTAGCAGAAATTGTATGACTCCAATGAGAGATAAACCATTGGTGAGGAGAACAAAACTGCCAAAATCAAATTTGGCATGTGATGTATTACATAATATATAACAACACTTGTACACATCTAGCCAAGTTATGATACATTCTCCCTATTACAATTGGTTCAGGGTCAGGAACCGAATAATTTCTCTCTAGAAATATGAATGTGCTATATGATTTAATTGTTTCACCACAATGCACAAAGAACGAGTCTCCAAAGAAGGTTGGGGATATATGTTGGTGACCCCAACATTAGGGGGCAAAAATAGACAGTTAAAAAAGTAATACATGAAATGAATTATTATGAGTACATAAGATCCTTGTACAATTAAATATTTACTTGAATTTCAAGTGACAATTCATTTGCAAATTATTGCCATACGCATTTGTTGACCCAAAGCTAAATGTCATATTTCAGCTGCTAATGCTCCAAATAGAATAAAGTCCATGATGGATAGAGTCTATGGCACACATGAAGCGTAATAGACCAAGCAGTTCCAAAGATAAAATTCCTTGAAGAAGGAGAGGAACAAATGATCAAGATGGTCATAAATAAGGAGGAAAATACTCTAGAAGAGCACCACGACATTACACTTCATAAGACCTCATGAGAGAGGCTCGGGTACCTGAAAATATAATGAGATAAAGAGATTTCAATAAGTTATGTCTTTATTGGGTAATAATGGAACCGACATAAAATGATCGTCGACGATATTGTTAATATAATATAGCGTTCAATATTATTAATATTGATGAGGATTTTGAGCTCAATTCTATCATGAAATTTGGATAGATAAATGATTGACCAAATGAATAATATGCAATGAAAATCGACTTCTCCTGGAAAATGTAAAGTCGGACGGATAGTCCTGACACCTGAAAATATAAAGCCAGTGGAGGTATAAATGTGTTCTTGTGTGGAAAAAAAGGTAAGTCGATAGACATAAAGACAACTTGTGTTACAAGAAGATTTATAAATATTCTGGCATTAATTATATAGAGACATGTTCTCCTGTGGTGGATGTAGTCATTTCACATTTTAATCTGGCAATACATGAAAAACTTGACATGCGTATAATGAAAATCATTGAAGAATTTAAATTGTTCCGAAGCATATTAAGGTACCCAAAAAATTTATTTAATAAAGCTTCAACAAATTCTTATTTGAATTAGAGCGATCATGGCGTACATGATTTGTTTTTGTGTTTAGTGCAATTGGTGCACTAATGTATCTTGCTAGAACTATGAGTATAACAATATACTAGCAAGATATAGTTTTATTCCTATATGAAGATAGTGGAATAATATTGAATTATATTGTAAAAGTAATCCTTGATATAGAATTGTTTATTCTAACAAATATTGCAAAAGTTTTGTTGGTTATGCAAATGCAGGCATTTTATGAAGTTCGTTCTTCAAACAATCTATTTGTATGTGAGGGTACTGAAGGTGACAAAATAAAGCACATTTCATCAATGTTCTTTTCAGACATGGTCTTCGGCAGATTGGTGATGTAGATATTTAACAAATTTATTTGATTGATACTTTGGTGGATATGTTCAATGAATCAATACCAACCTCAACATTTGAGAAGCTAGTATATATGATTGGAATGCGTCATTTCCGAAAAGTAAAGTCATTTTCGAAAATAAAGGGATGTTTTCATCAGGAGGGAAAAATATGCGTTGTGTACTCTTTTTCCCTTAACTACGATTTTATCCCACAATCTTGGCAAGTTTTTTAATGAGGCAGCAAGCAATGCGTATTACGTGATATATGTACTCTTTTTCCTTCACTAGAATTTTTTCTCATAGGGCTTTTTCTTAGCAAGGTTTTAACGAGGCACGTTATCTATGGACATCCAAGGAGGAGTGTTATAAAATCTTGAATTATGGTGGACGTCCATAACCACCAAAGGAGTAATGCTCACTACTCTTCTCCACTATCTTCATAACTTTCACTATTCTAATATTTATGGAGTTATGATTGTAACTCCATAACCTCCCCATCATCTTCCTCCATGATCTCAAATGCTTAATAACATGTTCAATGACATAACTATGGTATTCTTTGGTATACCTCTATGTAATACTATAAATAGAGGATGAAAAGTGATATTATATATGCTTGAAATATACACTTGATGCATGGAATAAATAAGAATATCTCTCCTCTTTCTTTCTATATCTCTTAGCTTGTTTTTACTTGTTTCATATTGTTACTTTGAGCCATATTTCATAACATAGGCCAATTTCTTATATGTTACTTTATGTGTAGTTTTATCCTACACAGCGCATTCAAGATATTTGCATTCTGTTGTGCCCCAGAGATACAATTGAAGAAGTGATCTTCAGCTAAAAAAAGCATATATAACTATTATTGTCTCATATTCTAGTACTTTTAATCGTCTTTTGAGTATTAATTATATTATTTTATGCTTAATATTATATTTTAACGAAAGAAGGAAAATGTACCGGGAAACCAAAATTTGAGCGTGAAAAGCTACTGGTTTCAGTGCTAGGGTCAGCGGGAAACGCTGTCCTGGACGCTCTGGAGTTTTTCTTCTTCGTTCGGGACAAGGTTTTTCGGTCCTACACACCCCTTACTTGTATAAAAAGAAGTCTAAACTTATTTTGGAGGATAGAAAACGTTTGTGAGAGTAACTTTTGACAAGGGGAGAGCACAGAGCTGCCGTGGAGGCCAGGTTTCAGAGCACAGAGCTGCCGTGGAGGCCAGGTTTCATCTTTTGTCTATCAAACTTAGTAATTTTTATGTTTCTTTGTATGATTTGTTGTTTGGCTACCATGTCTATGTAGAGCTAAATTTCACGTTCTAGGATTGTGGTTCTTTCATGACTATTGTTATTTGAATATTGATTTTGCTTTTTTGATTTATCATATTGGTTTATTTATTCAATCTTGCGCTTAATTATTTAATTGTTTGATCACCAATTGAATACTATCGACGAATCTAGAATTGAACTCGAAAGTGGAAATTCTAGATTGCACATAGGATTGAGTAGAGCAAGTTCTTGAACCCGGACATCGGGGAACGAATTCACGGTTAGGATAGACATATACCTAAATACCTTGCTTTGTTGATGTACAAGAATTATAAATGTGTGCTTGATAATTCTAACTCCATAGACATATAGGCATTAGGTTAGCTTGAATAGGCGAGTAAGAACTCGGCAGATTCTTATGAGCAATATTAACCATGTCAATCAATAAACTAGATAAATTAGTTAGTCAATTCAATTGAAGAATACAATAGGATTGTTAGATAGCCCATAACCCTAGATCGTTTTCATCACATTGATAACATAAAAATCTGCTCTTCTTTTGTTCAATGTTCACTGTTTGTTTTTCCTTTATTTATATTAGTTTAGAGTCAAATACTTCTAGGTTTAATTCTTGTTTAGATAATTAGGATAGTCTAATTTAGTTAATAGTTAATCACAAATCCTCGTGGGTTCGACATCCGACTTCTAGTCACTTTATACTTGACGACTGCATATACTTGCGTGTGAAAAAAGACCTTCAAGCGAATAAATTTATAAATAAAATTATTTTTAAGAGACAAACTCCATTGAACGCCTTCTTCAATGAAAGGATGAACAAGACCTCAATATGGTTTTATTTTATTTATTATATAGGAGGTTATGTTCTTTTTTTGTTCTTTTTCGAACTTCTTCTCATTCTTCTTTGACACCTATATATTTAGAAATCTTTCTTAACGACCAGAAAAGGAGAGAAGGTAACACAGATAATTAACCATCGAACTATAGAATCCCACCTCAAATAAAGGCTCTCAGAAGAGTCTGAAGTAGAGAAATTACCTACAAAGAAGAAATTCTCGGCTCTTATAAGGGCCTTTTTGATTTTGCAACTCTTAACAATTAATTAATCCAAATCTTTTGGTTGCAAAACCAAGCCACCAACCATGATGTGATTAGCTAGCTTGCTGATCATTAATTAGCTTAATACTTCTTGATCTATGTTTATTAAAACAGGTGAGTGGCTTTTTCTGATATCATTTATGCACTATTGAATACCTTCTTATAGTTGGAAATTACGCAGCCTCAGTTTTTCATGGAGCAAGATGGTATCACTGAATTTTTGAAATTGACAAAGATAACATATAGGACCATCTTAAAGCTTATCTATTAGATTTAGTATATATATGTACTTGTAATTTGTATATATATAATACAATTTTTCTTGTCAATATGTCATCCTTTAATGATATTAATTACATATGTGAACTTCCTATGTATTTTAGAGCACTTTGAAAAAGCAGTTATCATACAAATTGTCTCTTATAAATTTTTTATTGAGACAATATAGTAGGAAATCCGACTAAATTTTTTCTAATTAATTCCAATGTAACGAGACACTGGCGAAAACTACATAAACTTCATGTTTTTAGCAGCAACAATGTCACGACCCAAAATTCATAGACGAGCGATTGGCACCAGAACGCATAGCCCCTCTGTCAAGCGAAGTCATTAAAGTTCCTACTTCAAATACATACATAATACTTCCTTATATAGAAATAATTTAACTTTGAATTTTTTACTTTACCTTTTATGAGATAATTCTATAGTCATAGACCTATGGATTATTTTAGACCATAAGTTTTACTCCCTCCGATTCATAATAAGTAATTTTTTAGCCTTGGGCACACCCCTTAAGAAAACATGAACTCTTAAAGAAAAAAAAGATATATTCACTAAATTACCCTTAATTAATTATTACCTTGACGTATTGGGATATGCAAACAAGGGCAAATTTTGAAAAAAGAAAATTAATAATTTTAATTATATAAAAGGATACTTATTTTGGATCAAATAAAAAGGTCAAAAAATTACTTATTATGAATTGGAGGGAATGAAAATCTTTTTTTCTTAACATGCCGAGTATAAATTGAAAGAGGGAGTATCACTGAGGATCCCGACATTCCTGTACCATCACTTAAAGCAATTGATGCAAATAAATTCAGCTTTTGATA
Organism: Nicotiana obtusifolia; assembly: GCA_002018475.1. Taxonomy (NCBI): domain Eukaryota; kingdom Viridiplantae; phylum Streptophyta; class Magnoliopsida; order Solanales; family Solanaceae; genus Nicotiana; species Nicotiana obtusifolia. Next base: position 17,165 of record MCJB01049178.1, on the reverse strand, counting down.
TGGAGTAAAACTGGGAAAGAGATTTTAACCTGAGGTAAATAAAAAATGAAACAGAGGACAGAGACATATCTTGCTAAATTGTTTACTGCACATTTTATACTCCTACAAGTAAATAATCAAGAAACTTTGTCAGTACTATAGTTTAAAAGTTACTCATTTCACTATTGAATTTTTAGTTTATAATTCTGTTTACCCTCAAAATCGGATAATAATTGAATTTATAAGTGATTCTAAGAATACGTAGATTAATTTGACACAAAACGATAGATTGAACTATAAGTAAAACAAACAATAATAAAGTAAATTCAAACCATGTAACTTGAACAGTTATAGCTTTGAGAAATAGACCTCACTCGAATTGAATATGATCCAAATAATGTCAAATACAGAAGAATAGTAGCTTGTAGAAAGAAAACAGTATTATAAGGCTTTTGGGATGCGTGTTACAATGTGTTTTACAAATAATTAGACCCCCTTTATATAGGAGGGTAGTCCTACTTTAGGTAGTATTCTATATAAGGTAAAAAATCTCATGATTTGCTAATTAAGCGATTCCATTGATACGTGCCGAGATTCCCCCATGATGCGCGACCGATTACGGATATTTCGTCCTTCCGTTATTTTGCTTCGATAATGTTCTCTCGAGCTAATTCAGAGTCGGAGTCAGTTCCAGGGTCACAGACTCGGTAATCTTTGAAGGTTCATGTTCTAACCTCGTACCAAGGTTCATGTTCTAACCTCGTACCTAGGTTCATGTTCTAACCTCGTTTTTCAACCCATTATGTTTCACCTCCGGTCTGTCATGCAATAGGTGAGCTCGATTTCTACCGTATACAAATAGTCCCCTTATTTTTCGAAGAGTAAATGACAAGAAATGATATGAGCCTCGGATTCTCACTATACGAGCTTCCGATTCCCACTCTGATAAATGACGACAAATTCATGACGTAAGTGATAAGAATAGTTGAAACATCCCGTCGATCCAGTCTTCAAGATATTAAATGTGCGTCAGTTAACGGTCTGGCGCTTCAGGATATGAACCGCCGTTAAGAAAACTATAAATACCCTTTTTTATCCAGTCATTAGAACTTTTACATTCAAACATTCGCTCTTGTGTTTTCAAGAAAACTTCATCACTCTCATCTTCAAACTTCTTCCCTTCTGTTTTTGTGAAAGCTTTCACAAGTTATCTGCTAATTACGCCTCCTGTTTTATCAGCACCTTCTTTTCTCCTCTGTTCAGAAGTAATGGCAAAGACTTCAAAATCCGTTCCTCAAAAAGAAAACCCTTCTTCCTCGAGACTGATTGAAAACGTTTCATTTGTTGCCACTGAGGACCAACACCAGAACCCCCTCTAAATGTGTTCATCCTTGCGGGGTGCCCAACCGGAGCCGATTTCAAGGTCGAGAAAACTTCCTCAGTACTGAGTCGGAGCGAGCCGGTCTCGAGATACATATGTTTGAACTCTGACAGTATCCTCGAGAAAGTCAAGGATGACTGCAACTAGGTTGATAAGCTCGTAGTGGTCCCTACCTCCAAGGAATCGATCACCACCCACATGGAGGGGTTTTTCAAGTGTTTACACTTACCCTTTCACGCTGGGTCCTTTAGATCCAGTTATTATAGCCTTTTGCAAAAGGTACGATGTGACTCTCAGGCAGATTCATCCTTCATTATGGAGGATTGCAATTCTTCTTTGCTTCTTCATGAGCAAACTCGAGGGATGTCCCTTTACCATCGATCACTTTATGTGTCTGTATAGTCCCCGACTCTACCGATGGGGCTAGTAAAACTTGTCCGTCGGGCCAGCAAGGCCTCATTTTCGAGCATTGACGAGGATTGATACCGAGGTTAGTTTGGCTGATTCGTTCGAGTGAAGACCTCGGACTTAATCTCCGCTAAGGACATGCCATTTTTCGAGAAATGGAACATGAAGCATAAGTACAACTTTGACTTTAATGTTCTGTTCATTATTTTTCTTTTGCCCGTATTCTCATCGACCTCCCTGTGATGCAGTTATTGATCGGATGCCAGATGTAGTACCTCGACTCAAGGAGTGGGTCGAGGGCATTGTGTCAAAAAAACCCTACTCTGAGCACGCGTGGCTTGAACTTTCGAAGGTCCGGTGGGAGGCCCGTTCTCATGGTGAGATTTTTCCTCTAAGTTATATTTGATCTTATTTTTACGCCGTCGATTTATAACTTGTTTCACTTTTGCTTTGTAGGTTTATAAAAGATGTTGAGATGATGCCACCGTCTGGTGATGACGACACATTCACCGAGCCCCCTGATCCAAAGCAGGATAATAGAAGAAAAGAAGAAAAGCTCCAAGCTCTTTGGGCCCCGGGAAGAAGAAAATAAGGAAGCTACTGGAGCGAAAATCTAAAGAAAATACCAATGCCCAAGAACTCCCATCGCTCACTCATCATTTGAGGGATGAGTCCGAAGAAGAAGAAGACTCTGAGTTGATGACCCGCCTGAGGAGCATTATCGAGTTGCCTCAAACTAGGGAGGCCGATGGAGAGGCAGTGGCCAATGCCTCCGAAATTGAGAAGGTCGAGCCCGTTTTGCCCCGAGCTAAGGAGTTCGACAAAGAGAACGTGGCTGGTGCTTCTCGGTAGATGATAATATACTGAAGGACGTCCTTGGGGTGATAGATCTTTCTGGGTCACCAACATTCACCGAATCGATGATAAACGAAGCCCATATGCTGAAAGGGCGCCCAAATGAGGGGCCTCAAGGGGCGACAGATTCCTTCAACAACTTCTTTGATGGTATGGATTCTACCACCTCGAAGGATGTCACCGAGTTAGGTGATTTATCAGTACAAAAGAAGATGTCGTCTTCGGGAGTCAGCAGATCTTCTTCGAGTCCGAGATTGGTAGATCGATTCCCAGCCCTGAGCGCAGATCCCGACCGAAAGAGGTCAATCATCATATCCGTACTGGAGGATGCCCGGGTTCTCTCCGCCCCCATGGGGATTGCCAGCTATCTCCGATGCTTGGTGACCGAAGAGGATCGGGCCAAAATGGACGAGATGGAGGCCCCTTGTCTTTTCAATGAGGCTCAACAGGCACTAAATCGGGTAACTTCGAAAGCATTTTTATTATATACTTAGATTAAATCATGAACAATCATAATATTCTTCTTTGTGTTTGCAGGCCTCGGTGATTCACCACGAAACCTTTCTCCGATATCGAGAAGAGTTAAACCAACACGAGATCGAGATTCGTGAGCTTGCTGAGAAGAGAGATGCTTACAAGCTCCTTAGTGAGAAGTTCTAGGCCAATTTAGAAGCGGCTCGGAAAGAGCATGCCAACCTGGTCGAGCAGGTAAGACGAGTATTTGAACTTAGTGACGATGATTCAGGCACAGTGGGTAACGACCCGAACCCACAAGTTCAAAAGATACTTGACCAGATCGAGCAGCTCCAGGCGGAAATGAACATGGTGAAAGCTGAGGTCGAAGAATGGAAGAAAAATATGGATCGCCTGGCCTCGAAAAAGGAAACTGTCCGAGAACAACCGGCTTCAACTGAGGTCCAGCTCCGGGCTGCAAAAGAAAAGACCTTGGTACAGGCCAAAAAGATCGAGGAGCTCCAGTCTAAACTAAGCTCGGTGGTCTCCGTCCAAGAAAATCTAGCCAAGGAACTTGAGGTGGCCAAGTCGAAGATTGCTGTGGTTAAGGCCGAGGCTGATGAGCGGGTGGACCAGCATAAGACCGATGCCGAGGAAGCTCAGGACCAAGTGAGAAACTTGGTGGAGCATATGAAGTGGCAATCCCGAAGGGAGGTCCTCGTGGAAGTTCGAGCTTAGGTTTTTGACCTGCTGGCTGAGATCGAGAAAGCCAAGGTATCCGAGGCCAGGAAGCTGGCTTACCCCGAGGAGGAAGATTCCGAGGGGTCTGAAGATTCGGGCGAGCTCGAAGATAGCGGAGACCCCGAAGGTGATGACGCGGCCCCCGGCGGAGACTAGGCCACTTAGGATTTTTTAGATTTGTATTTTTGTTGAGACCGTTCGTCCTTTGTAAAAATTTTCATCGGGCTGTTTGGCCCTAGTAAAAAGAATTTTGTATAAATATATAAAGATTTCTTTCCGTTTCGCGACTTTCAAATTTTTTCCTTTTCTTTATTATTTATATTCACAGAGATTGAAAATGCCTTAGCACGAAATAATTAGGTTATGTTCGAAGATTCAAACAAACCTTGCCTTTACATTATTCTGTTTTAAGGCACTTTGGGGGTTCGGTGTTACCAGATGCTTCCTCCCAAAGTGAGTAGTTGAGATTATAGTTCGCCGAGGGTAGCCTTTAAAACCAGTTATGAAAATTTTCTTTTTGAAGGCCTTATTTTTATTACGGGTTTCGGACGTCTTCGAGTCTTGTTAACATAGCTGTAACCTTTTAATTCGAGTGTCGCTTAGTAGGCTTGCTTTCCCGAGTTATCTGGGCTTGCCTAAGATAAAAGTCCTCGAGTGCGGATGGTCGTGGCCTTTAAAATTCGGGGGTTGCCTAATAGGTCTTACGCCCCCAAGGTCTAATAGCTTGGACCGTTCGAGTTTATTTCCGGACGGCAGTCCCGAGTGAGAGAGTGATTGTTTGATCTCAAGTTAAAGCAGCCCTTGGGTTCGTTACCTTTAGGAGATCGGAAGCAGGGAATTCCTTATGAAATGTAAATAAGAAATTTTTAAAAGACAAGATGATTGCAAGGAAAAAACTTCTCTTTATTCATGTGTAAAACAATCATACATGCGTACATGCTTTATGCTAGGGCTCGAGCAATCTATGCGGGCACGGTTCATTTGACTGTTTGGCACTTACAATAAATCCTACCTATCGAGACCCTTCCACCACGAAATAATTTTCTTGCTAAATCGATATCTGAGGGTAATGCCCCCTAGTATTCGAAATTGATCATAGAGAGAAGCTTCAGATACTGTTAATGTGATCCTTGACACCGATTCGTGATCGGTCTTTGATTCTAAGTTAGCACGATCCACTATTTCCTCGTTAAAAACCTTACCAGAAAACTCATTTAGTACAAAACCAGTTTATGGGAAAAAGAGTGCAACCCGTGCTTTCAGACCTAATACTTTGTACTGCTCTTTATCGGTCACCTGCAAGTGTTAGCCCGAAATAGAAATAAAAGAAAATGAATGGGGTTGTACCTTAGCAATAATATCGTTTTAAGTGAGTTATATTCCAATTGCTCAGTAGTTGTTCACCGTTCATCTTTTCGAGCTTGTAGGATCCTTTTTCGGTGATTTTGACGATATGATACGGTCCTTCCCAGTTCGGTCCCAACTTTCCCTCGCTTGAGTTTCGAGTATTCAGTGTGTCCTTTCTTAGCACTAAGTCCCCGACATTGAAGTATCAAAGCTGGCCCTTCTGTTTTAATATCTCTCGATTCGTTGCTTTTGGGCAGCCAACAGAACAAGGGCGGTTTCGCGCCTTTCATTCAACAGTTCCAAGCTTGTATTTATTGCCTCGTCCTTTGATTCCTTTGTTGCATATCGGAATCTGATACTTGGCTCTCCGACTTCGATCGATATTAGAGATTCGACGCCATAAACCAATGAGAACGGGGTGGCCCCGGTACTGGACTTTGAGGTAGTATAGTATGCCCATAGGACTTCGGGTAGGATTTTCTTCCACCTTCCTTTGGCGTTGGTTCACCTCTTTTTGACGATTTGGATTATGGTTTTGTTGGTCGATTCAGCTTGTCCGTTCCCAATGAGGTGATAAGGTGTTGACAGGATCCGTTTGATCTTATGATCCTCGAAAAACTTGGTCACTTTGCTGCCGATAAATTATTTCCCGTTGTCACATATGATTTCGGATGGCATTCCGAACTGACATATGATGTGGTGCCAAATGAATTCGATGACCTCCTTTCTCCTGACCTTCTCATATGTTTGGGCTTCCACCCATTTAAAAAAATAATCGGTCATAAATAATATAAATTGAGCCTTATCTGGTGCCCATCGAAGGGAGCCAACGATGTCCATTCCCCACTTCATGAACGGTCATGGTGATAAAATCGAGTGGAGCAGCTTCCCGGGTCGATGGATCATCAGAGCGTATCTTTGGTATTCATCACAATTTCAAACGAACTCTTTTGCGTCTTTTTCCATGTCGATCCAATAATAACCGGCTCTGATTATTTTTCTAGCGATTCAGCGCCCGAATGATTTCCACAGGTACCTTCATGGATTTCCCTCAAAACATACTCAGTGTTGCCCGGCCCTAGACATATTGCAAGTGGGCCATCAAATGCTCTTCTGAACAAGGACCTTCTTCGGACAGGTTAAATCAGGCCGCCCTTGGACGCAGGGCCCTCGACTCTTTTGGATCCGAAGGCAGTTTACCGGATCTGAGATATTCTACGTACTTATTCCTCCAGGCCCAAGTTAGGCTCGTCGAGTTGATCTCTGACCTTCTTCCACCACTGATCTCATAAGTTGTACGACTTCTCCCGAGTTGAACTCTTCGTCTTCGACCAATGACCCTAAGTTAGCTAGGGCATCGACCTCGCTGTTTTGATCCCAAGGTACGTGTTGCAAAGTCCATTCTTTGAACCGATGTAATGTCACCTGTAATTTGTCCAAGTATCTTTGCATTTGTTCCTCTCTGACCTCGAATGTTCCATTGACTTGGTTTATCACAAATAGGGAGTCGCACTTGGCTTCAATCACTTCCGCCCCTAAGCTCTTGGCTAGTTCAAAGCCTGCAATCATGGCCTCATATTCGGCCTCGTTGTTAGTCAATTTCACAGTCTTAATAGATTGTCTAATTATATTACCTGTTGGTGGCTTTAATACGATACCAAGTCCGGACCCTTTTGCGCTTGAGGTGCCGTCCGTGAAGAGGGTCCAAATTCTGAGTTAATCAAAAACTCTCTTTCGACCTCGGGTATTAGGGCCAGTGTAAAGTCGGCCACAAAGTCTGCCAAAATTTGAGACTTAACCGCAGTCTGAGGTCGATACTCAATATCGTACCCACTTATTCTATGGTCCATTTGGCCAGTCGGCCCGAGAGTTCAGGCTTATGCATATCGTTCCTCAATGGGTAAGTAATTAAGACACATATGGGATGTCATTGGAAGTACGATTTTAGCCTCCTAGAGGCGCTTAAGAAAGCGAGAGCCAGTTTTTCCAAGTGAAGGTACCTAGTTTTGGCCTCACCTAAGGTTCTACTAACATAGTAAATTGGAAATTATGTACCTTGCTCTTCCCAAACTAAGACTCCACTTACCGCTATCTCCGAGACCACCAATTACAAGTACAGTTGTTCGTCCGCCTTCGGTGTGAAGCAGGGGCAGGCTCGATAAATACCTTTTGAGTTCCCCCAAAGCTTGCTGGCATTCCGGGGTCCACCAAAAGTCGTTCTTCTTCTTCAACAGTGCAAAGAATCAGTGGCTTTTGTCGGATGACCTCGAGATAAATCGCCCCAGGGCAGCTATTCGTCGGGTTAACCTTTGCACGGCTTTACGCTGTCCACGACCGTGATATCTTCGATGGCTTTGATCTTATCAGGATTGATCTCGATTTCCCGATTGGATACCATAAATCCGAGGAACTTACCCGGCCCTACTCCAAACGTACATTGTTTTGGGTTCAGCTTCATGTTGTAGCAAATGTATTAAATGGTCCTCTGCTTGTCGGGACTTAACTAACATGTCATCAATGTAAACCTCCATTGATTTTCCTATTTATTTCTCGAACATCCGATTTACTAAGCGTTGGTATGTGGCACCAGCATTTTTTAATCCAAACAGCATTACATTATAACAGTACGTGCCATACTTAGTGATGAAGGAAGTTTTTTCCTGATCACTCGGGTCCATCCGTATTTGGTTGTACCCGAAATAGACGTCGAGAAAACTGAGGTTCTCGTGGCCGGCCGTGGCATCGATCATATTGTCGATGTTTGGCAAAGGAAAAGAGTCTTTGGGGCATGCTTTATTCAAATCTTTATAGTCTACACACATTCTTAATTTATTCCCATTTTTAGGGACTACCACTACGTTTGCTCCAATCGGGGTATTTGACCTCCTGAATAGACCCTATTTAAGAAGTTTAGATACCTCATCCTTGATGAAAGCATGCTTGATCTCGAATTGGGGTCTCCTCTTTTTAACTGGATGAAACTTCGGGTCCAGGCTCAGCTTGTGAATGGTTATCTCAGCCTGTCATATCAAGGTGGGACCAAGCGAAACAGTCTTTGTTAGTTATAAGAAATTGAATGAGTTTTACCCTGAGCTTTGAGCTTAGCCCCGTGCCTAGGTATACCTTTCGATCAGGCAAGCTTTCTCGCAATATGACTTGTTCCAGTTCCTTGACCGTCGATTTAGTGGCGTCGAAATCATCAGGGGCTATAAAAGAAATGGGAATCCTATAATCATCATCCTCGACTTCTCCTTGCTTGTCCGAATCTGCCGAAGATGGTATCAGTGATTGCTATTTTGCACTGTTTTTGACCACCTTGTTTGGGCCCTTCGATGTTGAAACTGTAGATGTCGGTGTCACCTCTTCAACCGCGAACATTTTTTTTGTAGCCGGTTATTCCCCGTAGACTGTTTTAACTCCGTCAGGTTTTGGGAATTTCAATGCCTAGTGTAGCGTCGAAGGCACCGCCCTCATGTTGTGGATCCATGGCCTAACCAATAAAGCGTTATATCTTATGTCCCCTTCAATCACATAAAATTTGGTCTCCTGGATAGTCCCGACGGTGTTTACTAGTAATGTCATTTCGCCTTTAGTGGTCTCACAAGCCATGTTGAATCCGTTTAGAACTCGAACTGCAGGCACGACCTGGTCTTGCAAACCGAGCTATTCCACGACCCTTGATTGAATGATGTTTGCCGAGCTACCTGGATCAATTAACACACGTTTAACCTGAATTTTATTTACGAGTACAGATATTACCGGTGCATCATTGTGGGGTTGCATGATCCCTTCTGTATCTTCATCGTTGAAAGATAAAGTTCCTTCCGGTATGTAGTCCCGAGTTCGTTTCTCCCTAGTGATGGATACTTTGGTGCGTTCCAACATTAGCCCCTGTGGGATATCAACTCCTCCGATGATCATGTTAATGACATATTGAGGTTCTTCTTGTTCTTCCTGTTTATTAGAATCCCTATTCCTGAAATGGTTCTTGGCTCGGTCACTCAAAAACTTCCCAATGTGCCCATTGTTAAATAGACGAACTACTTCCTCTCTCACCTGTCGACAATCCTCCGTTTTATGACCATGAGTGTCGTGATATTTGCACATCTGGTTAGGATCCCTTTGGTTTGGATTGGAGTGTAGGGATCGAGGCCATTTGGTATTATTGATGCGCCCGATAGCCGATACAACGGCGGCAACATCGACATTAAAGTTGTATTCCGATAGCCTTGGTGTGTCTTTAGACCTGTCGAGGCAATTTTTGGTCATAAGTCCCAGCTGCTTTAACCTCGGTCATTCCTTCTTTCGTTTCCCATGGGGTTTCGCCCGGACAACTGCTTCTCTGATCTCCGTTATATAGTTGATACCTATCCCTATTTAGCCTCGGTTCACAATCGATTTCTCTCTTGACTTTGTGAGCACCTAATTTTTGATTATATTTGAATTTTTCATCACTTTTTAGTATGTAAATATTTGCTAAGTTTAATCTTGATATTTTAGCCTTTGTTTCACTTTTTAGTAAGTTTATTTGATAAAATTAAGAACTACAAAAAGAGTTGCACTTTTTTAGAGTATTAGTTTATTTTCATTTACAAAGAAAAAAAAAAGTTTCCAAAAATATATTTTTAGTGCAATTTAAGATAGAAGCTTTCAATAAATGAATATTGAGTATGTAGTACTTTTACCTTGCTATTTTTAATTTAGTAGGAGTAGATTCTATTTTTATTTATTAATTATTATCCTTTAAAAAGATCAAAAAGAAAAATTGAGAACCAATGAAAAATCTCCACCTTACATAACTAATTTGATTTCATCCCCTGCCTGCACTCATTGACACGGCACACACTTTAGGAGGCACCGAATTTTCTCGCCAAAACCTTTTTTTTTTCCATTCACTCTTAATTGATTCTCTCATCTGTCACTCTCTCAGCTATATAAGGACACGCACAGATACATTGAAAAAAAAAAAAGAGCAGAGAGAGACGGATTGAGATAGACACAGAGCATGAAAAAGAAAAAAGAAAAAAGAAAAAAAGGAGAACGACCTTCTTCTTCTTCGTAAGAAAGAATAGCTTCTTCAGCCCCAAAAAGACAGCTCCCAACACTGCTGAAAAACACTCACAAAATACCACCAAACAGCCATAGCTCCCAACCATTCTCCTCCATTAGAGCACCCGCAAATCACTCCAAAAACTTTGCCAAAATCCAACCTAAAAAGTAACTCTAAACAGCTGCGAAATAAACCTAAAAAATAATACAAACTTCAGCCCCAAAAGCGCAGCAACATCTAGCTAAAAACGCAGTAAAATCAGCTCCAAAAACGTGAATAAACAGAGCTCAAACCCAGCTGAAATTCTCAAAAACGCTCAAAAAAAAGCAGCAAAAAGCAGCACCAAACTACTCAAAAACAGTCCCGAAAATCAGATCCAAGACACCCACAAACGCAGCTACCGAGCTTCACCAAAAATCAGCAAAAAATTGGTTCCCTCAGCTGAAGCTAAAAGGGATTCGAGAGTCGAGTTCGAGGTTGCCCTCGCTGGTTTCCGATCGTGGTAGCTAGTGTTTGGTCCGTTTGTTGAGTTGCAGAAACTTTAAGTTGGGGTTTAGTCTATAAAGGTCCAATTCTTTACTTGATACTCCTCTAAATTTCATATGTGATTTTGGTGATATGATTATGTCATGCCTCAAATGAGTGATATTTAGTTCAATTGATATTTGATTATTGTGACTCAATATTTTGCCTTGGTGAATATTCTGGAATCTTGTTGTTTGATTTAATTTGACTTTGGATGCCACTTAGTTAAAGAGCTAATAGATTGAGCGTTATTGGTTGATCTATATATCTTGCTCTGTTTAGCATAGTTGATCCTTCACTTGTTGCTTGGAAGAGAAGGATGGAAACTTTAGGTGAAAATAGAGTAATTTTAAGTCTTTTGTTAATTTGTTTAAGAATTCATGCATTATTTTACTAATGAATTCGTAGTTTTCAAATTGGTGCTACTGACTTATGTGTGTACAATCTTTATTAGCTAGCAGGAATACTTTAAGCATATAATTTATCAATTGGGCCAAGGTTAGTAACAACCAGTCGGGTCAAATTTTGTAAACAGACAGAATAATAAGAACTTTGAGCTGTTAATAATTTCTAGTGATTAATTTTGTCCTTTTTCAAAATTTTACTTCCATAATTCTCATGCCTCACAATAATGTCAAAATTAGTTCAGAGAAATCACTCATGAACATCGTAGTTTACTTTGGGCGCGCTTAAATAAATCATCGTGACTGTGGGTACGGTTCCCGTGGCATAGTCATGATAAATTTCCCAAATCGAGTGCGCATTTCATGCGACTCGATCATAACTTCAAATAATAATAAAAACAAATGTGTTGTAAATCACGGGTGCGTTTCAGGTGACGTGATTCGCAATGTGTACCAATACAATGAATGCGCGACATCACGACTTATTCAAATAAATTCTATAGATACTAAAAGTGGTTAAATATTTAATTAAAAGCGGTTAGAAGATAAAATGCACAATAGGTTTAAAGCATGTAATAAATCAGGTAATTAAGCCAAATATTAATAGTTGAGCGACCGTGCTAAAACCACGAAACTCGGAAATGTCTAACACCTTCTCCCTAGTTAACAGAATTTCTTACTCAGTCTTTTGTGTTCGCGGACCATAAATAAAATCAATTTTCTCTATTTGGGATATTAAAATAAACCGGTGACTTGCGACTCCATAATAATTATCCAAGTGGCGACTCTCTAATTAAATAAATAATCTCATTTCGAATAATGTCACTTTAATTGGAAAAACTCCCTATTCCTCGAAAAAAGGAGGTGTGATAGACTCTGTCGAAGGTCCTGACCGGATAAACAGACCCCGAAGGGGTTCCGAGTTGATCATCTTTGACTCTAATTCTCGACTGATACCTGTTATGCACGTCGGCCAATGTAACAACCGCATATTCTATTAAGTTCTGCTTCAGCTGCTATGAAGCCACTGAGCTTCGAATATTAAGTCCTTGAGTAAAAGCTTGAACAACCCAATCATCAGCGACCGATGGCAGGTCCATCCGTTCCATTTGAAATCGAGATACGAATTCTCTGAGCATTTCATTATCCTTTTGCCTCACTTTGAAGAGGTCTGATTTCCTGGTTTCGACCTTGATAGTCCCTGCGTGTGCTTTCACAAAAGAGTCTGCAAGCATAGCAAATGAGCCAATAAAATTAGGGGGTAAGTTGTGATACCATAACATGGCTCCCTTTGACAAGGTTTCTCCGAATTTCTTTAGTAAGACGGACTCGATCTCATCATCCTCCAAGTCGTTTCCTTTGATGGCACATGTGTATGAAGTAACGTGCTCGTTTGAGTTAGTCGTTCCGTTGTACTTAAGAATCTCAGGCATGTGGAATGTTTTGGGGATCTGCTTCGGAGCTGCACTCGGAAGGAAAGGTTTCTTTATAAACTTCTTAGAATTCAAGCCTTTCAGTATCGGGGGCGCTCACAGGATTTGGTCGACCCTAGAATTGTAGGTCTCCACCTTTTTGTCGTTTGCTTCGATTTTTTTCTCCCCTGATTCTATTTATTTTGTCAACTCCTCGAGCATTTTTATGATCTCGGGGTTACTACCCGGCTCGTTCCCACTTGACCTTTCCGCGACCGGTTCTTCCCTATGAGTGATTTCTCGAGAAGGGCCGGGCTCGATCCTGCTCGGTGTGTGGCTCTGATTTTGTAACTGAGCTATTGCGCCGCCTGTTGAGCCTGCAACATTTCAAAGATCATCCGCAGATTGACCCCATCCCCTCCATTATTTTGAGTATTCTGTGCAGTCGATCGAGCTCCACTACGGTTGCTATTCTCGGGGTCGGTAGGCAAATTTGTATCGATAGCCACATGCGAATTAGCATCAATCGGATTTGCGATCGGAATTCTAGCGGGATCAGCAGGCGGTATCTCGTTACCGAGCGCTATGTTGTTATTTACACCTTGGTGACTAAACTCATTGTCAACATGCAGAAGTGCTGATTGAGAGTTTGACATTTTTGTATTTTAACCTGGAATCAAAGACACTTCAAAGAACAAGTATAAAGCAGTGTGTGTTATTGAGATTTGTATCAAATAACCACTATTATCCTTGGCCCCACGTTGGGCACCAAACTGTTTACCCTAAAATTGGATAACAATTAAATTTATAAGTGGTTTTAAGTACATAAATTAATTTGACACGAAGCGATAGATTGAACTATAAGTAAAGCAAACAATAATAAAGTAAATTCACACCGTGTGACTTGAACAATTATAGCCTTGAGAAATAAGCCTCACTCGAACTGAATATGATCCAAACAATGTCAAATACGGAAGAACAGTAGCTTGTAGAAAGAAAATAATATTATAAGGCTTTTGGGATGCGTGTTACAATGTGTTTTACAAATAATCAGACCCCCTTTATATAGTAGGGGAGTCCTACTTTAGGTACAACTCTATATAAGGGAAAAAATGTCATGATTTCCTAAGTAAGCGGTTCCATTGATACGTGCAGAGATTCTCGCCGTGATGCGCGACCGGTTACGAATATTTCGGCCTTCTGTTATTTTGGTTCGATGATGTTCTCTCGTCGGAGTCAGTTCCAGGGTTACGGACTCGGCAATCTTTGAAGGCGCATGTCCTAACCTCGTACCTAGGTTCGATGGAATTCAGGATCATTCTTCAATCCATTATGTTTTACCCCCAATTTGTTATGCAATAGGCGAGCTCGGTTTCTACCAGATTCAATTAAATTTAAGATAGTTCAAAATCTGGTTTTTTGTCCTAAAGAAATAACTTGTGCAAGCACACCCACACATATTGAGTAATATAACCAATGCATGATCATCTGCGCTTCCCAATATATAAGTAATCAGGAAATACATTTGGTACACTATTAATACTAGAATGAGTACTCATTTTTTTGGGTAAAACTACATACATTAAAATTCAACAAACAAAAAATCTTATAATGTATATAACTACTCTCTTGTTTGTAATAAATTTTCGACATACATAGAATAAACGGCAATCAAAAATTATGTATCAGAAAAAGTAATTTCATTAATGAAATTTGGTGAGTACGATTTTATTCGTTTCGTTGATTCTTGTTCATTGAAGATTATTGTTTGAACTTGGTTATTCGTTAACACTTAACGGTTAAATGATTAGGTTCCCGTTCAGTTAACATGCAATAAGGATACTGCTTTCAAATAGATGAGAAAAAAAGAATATATTATGAGACATACAGAATTAAGACCTAAAGAGCAATAACAAATGAAGCATGAAGTTCAACAACTATTTCTAAGAAAAAAGTTCAATTGGAGCTCCCCTTCACAATGTTCTCAGTTATAGAGTATGTGGTACTAGGACTTAAAATTTGAGTTGACTTGCTCTGAAACTTCATATTTGGACAAAATATGAATTAGAATTTTTGATGAGTAACGTAGTAATTATTGAATTTTAAGTGACAATATTACGTCTTATTAGGAATATTCATGTATGAATAGCCTATATGTTGTTGGGCGACGTCGAGCATTGAACATCAAGCGTGTTTGGAAGATACAGTCGCGTTCTTGGAGCATAATCCTCGCGAGACAAGAATCTCCCATATGTGTCTTGCCCCGAATTAAGGGTGTCAAATGGGTGGATTGAGCTAATTTTAAAAATAAAAAATAGGTTGAATCAATAAATGGGCGGGTCATTCACCCGCTCGAAATAACTTGGGCTAAGATGGGTTGTGACAAGTTGGACTAAAATTTGGGTTATAGCCTAACCTGCTCAATTTTTACGAAGCTTTAATTAATGTGTATTATTTTCTTATAAAATATTTAATTATCAAATAAGAAATTTTTTCTTTCGTTATAGTCATATATAATATAGCAAACAAAATAATTATTAGCAAAGTTATTCATGGATCAATTTGGGTTAAAAATCAGTCTTACTTTAGATGTGCTGAAATGTGTTGGATCATGATGAGTTGAGTCCAACAAATAGACGGGTCAATGACCAGCCCAGCCTTAAATGGATTGGGTGGATCAAATGAATTTGCGCTCAGATTACCGCCCCTGCCAGAAGTGAGTTTCAAGCGAGTCTCAAAAATATCTTCAAAACATACTCATATAGGTACCAAAAGATAACAACAAATAAATTACCAAATTCCTCTAGGATTTCCTGTTTATAGAAATATAGAATGTTTATTCATTATGTTGCCAAAGTTTTTGAAATACAATCAATTCCCTTCCTCCCAGATTAATTATATTACGTTAATCTGCTCTTGAACAATTTACTTAACTATTGAACCATGACAACTATAAAACCAACTACTAACAATTAACACATTCCTCAAGACATGAAAATAATCATGAATTCCTTTAAATTTTATTTTTCAACTCTAGTCCTGCTACAAATTCTAGCTTCTTCCTATCTACAGTTTACCCAGTATCTATTTCTAATTTTCTAGTCGATTGAACTCTCCATTATCTATCCAATGCATAGCCCAAGGACAGAACATTAGCAAAGACAATGTCCCTTCTGGCTTTGAACTTAGTTTCTCTATTGACACAAGTGCTCCTAATCCAACTGCTTCATCTCAAATGAGTTCTGGAACTTTGCATGGAAATTTTGTATTGTTTGATCCTTCAAAAGACCCTAGCAGATGTTTTCTTGCGACATGCAATTGGCTAGTAAATGAAGATGGACTTTCGCTTTTTAATAATGGCCAATTAACTTTATTGTATAAGTGGTCGAAGATTAATGTTGTTTTGCATGTGTAAGAAATCATTGGTAAGATTTATTAGTCTTTCTAGTAATTGGTTGAAATACACAAAAAAGGGGTGTAGGAAAATCTTTTCTCGCGTCGAACCGAAAGAGTTATTAATGATTCTTAATTCTGATTGTTAAAAATTTCTAGTCTTAAGTATCGAATTATTCAAATGTATCAAAAACCCTTTACTTTACCCCCAATCCCTCACCCCTTTTACTGTAACGTCTGACCTGGAGGTCGCGAACACGGACAGAAACTTGGGTTTCCTTTTGCTGATTTCGCGATGGGAAGTGCGAATCGCGAAAGGATTTCGCGAAACGCGAAATCCCACTAAGGGGTCGCGAATTTGCTGTTTCTTCAGCATTTTGGTCAACTTTTTAGCTACTATAAATACAAAGCTAGGGTTCATTTGGGGCATATCAGCAACATAAAACTCGATACCCACTAAGCAAAACCCTTGCCAACACAAAGAATCTTCAGGAATCAACCCTCAAACTCACATGCAATCACGATTTAGTGATAAATCTTGCAAGAAAAGAGGGTTGCACTAGCTTAGAAAGTTTGGAGCTGTTTAAGAAGAAGATTGAAAGCTAAGTGGAAACAAATAGAGAAGGAAACTTACGGAAGTCATCGGGTAAGTGTTTATTACCCTAAAATCTCTCTTAGATTCATGTTTCCCATACTTAACCCCATTCTAAACCCACGAAATTGTGGAAGGGAAGAACCTAGGGTTCTTCTCTATTTCTAAAATTATGAAATTGGGGGTTAGAGTCAATCCCATGTTGGATTTTGACGAAATTAAGATGTATAGACCCACATTGTAATGGGTAATTACATTTTACAAATATCGAACGATTTCGATACATGGGCCCCACTATTGACCAAGAGTCAAATTTCGGGAATTTGCCCATAAGACGTATAAATTTAAATGGAAATCAATTTCCATTGCGATTATTGAATCCGATATATTGTTGTGAATAGATTTGGAGCCTTTGGACGCGAGCTGTCGAGGCTAAGGTTTATTGAAAACCTTAAATCGTTGCCGAGCAAGGTAAGTGTTTGTCTTAACCTTAGCTCGAGAAATTAGGAGCTATGTGCTATATGCTAAACTGCTCTTATGTGAAAAATATTGTATAGGTAAGGTGACGAGTACCTATACTTTAGCGTCAAGCACGACCGTGAGTCATTTGATGCTATGTATTGTA
>MCJB01049177.1:35670-50277 GCA_002018475.1 Nicotiana obtusifolia | reverse complement strand
GTTTATTAGCATACTAGACCGGATGAAAAATCTTGTTGATCCGTTGCCCCAAAACTGCTCCAACTGCTACATCACTAACATCGCACATGAGCTCAAAAGGAATACTCCAATTAAGAGCGGTGATAATGGGAGTGGTTGTCAACTTGAACTTTAGAAATTCAAAGGCTCTTATGCACTCATCATTGAAGTGAAATTTAACATCTTTCTCTAAGAGCTTGCACAAAGGGTTCACCACTTTAGAAAAATCCTTGATGAAACGCCGGTAGAACCTCGCGTGACCTAAGAAACTTCGCACGCCTTTCACCGAATTAGAGGTGGAAGTTACCTCAATCTTTTCCTTGTCAACCTCTATGCCATTTGTTGAAATTTACTGGCCAAGGACAATGCCTTCCTCGACCATGAAATGACATTTCTCCCAATTTAGCACCAAGTTCGTTTCTTCACACCTTGCCAACACTTTATCCAAATTTACCAAGCAATCATCAAAGGAATCCCCAACCACCGAGAAGTCATCCATGAAGACTTCAAGCTAGTCCTCGACCATATCCGTAAAGATTTCCATCCTGCACCTTTGAAAAGTCGCTGGTACATTACATAAGCCAAACGGCATCCGCTTGAAAGCGAAAGTGCCATAGGGACATGTGAAAGTTATTTTCTCTTGATCTTCAGGAGCAATAAGGATTTGGTTGTAGCCAAAATATCCATCTAGAAAGCAATAGAAAGCACGGCCGGCCAACCTATCAAGCATTTGGTCAAGGAAGGGAAGTGGAAAATGATCCTTCCTCGTGACTTTGTTTAGCTTGCGATAGTCCATACACACTCTCCACCCGGCACTGCTCTTGTGGAATCAACTCATTCTTGTCATTGGTGACCACCGTCATGCCCCCTTCTTTGGGACACATTGCACCGGAGAAGTCCACGAACTATCAAAAATGGGGTAGACAACTCCGGCATCCAACCACTTGATAATTTCCTTTTTGACCACGTCTTGCATAGCTTCATTGAGTCTTCTTTGATGTGAATAGATGGTTTGGAATCTTCTTCCAAGTTAA
Organism: Nicotiana obtusifolia; assembly: GCA_002018475.1. Lineage (NCBI taxonomy): Eukaryota > Viridiplantae > Streptophyta > Magnoliopsida > Solanales > Solanaceae > Nicotiana > Nicotiana obtusifolia. Next base: position 49,225 of record MCJB01049177.1, on the reverse strand, counting down.
TTTTGTGCATGCAAAATGCGGGGCTTACTCCTCGAATATCCGCCAAAGTCCACCCAATAGCCTTTTTCCTCTTGTGGAGCACCGCCAATGTAGAGTCAACCTGCACGTTAGTCAAGGAAGAGAAAAGTATAACCGGTGAAGTAGAACAAGGACCAAGAAATTTATACCGAAGATGTGGAGGCAATGGCTTCAATTCCAAGGTAGGAGGCTCTTCAATTGAAGGCTTTATAGGAGGATTTTTTTCTATTTTCAAGATCCAACAAAAGTTTCCGGGGCGTATAATTGTACGACCCCATTCCTTTCAAAGAATTCACACATTCCATGAAGCCATCCATCTCGTTGTTGCTCCCAAACGCACACGCAAGTATACGTGGCCGACAAGTAATATAGGATTTGGAAGTCCAGATATCGTACCCACAGGGACTTATATAAACTACTCACTAACACACCAATATCGTTATTCAGTCAAGCTAAATTCAAGTTCAAGAGTTTAATTCTGCTAAACTACAATTCTAAGTACTAACTAAATTATCAAGTAACTAGTTGATTGTTGTTTGTTCAGTAGAGTCAAGTATTCTAGGGTTGTGATCGATTTACCAATCGTATTGTATTCAAATTAACTCTCCCTTTCATATAATTCACTCATGGTTGCTAATTACTCGACAAATGTTCTCATAGCCTTCTCCCGAAGTACTACTCGCCTATTCTCAATAGATTAACGCCTATATTCCTATGAAATCAATCTATTAAGAACGTAATAAGATCACGATATTTAATTAAGCACGGTGATTAGGTATATTCCTATCCTAACCACAAATCCGCTCCCCCTAAGGGTTAAGATCATGCTCTCTTCAACTCTTCTCTAATCTAAACACAGCTTTCCTAAGCATAGCATAGATAGTAAATAGAACCTAACTGCTGGCCAGACAATTAAGCAATTAAACACAGAATTGAAGAATCAACCATATGTTGGTGAATTATAATCAAGGTTAAGTTAATGTAAAACAATAATATTCATGGCTAATCACAACCCCAGAACAATGGGTTTTTAGCCACTATAATATAATCACACAATTGCATAAATATTGAATCAATTGGAAAATACTAGAAAAAGATTGAAGAAAACTGAGAATTCTTCTCTTCCTCACGATTCCGTGAGTGTTTTTGCTCCAAAGTGGCGTCTCTCCCTTCAAAAATAGGTTTAGTCTTGCTTTTATATGTGTTGAGCAGGTCTAGGGCCGAAATAACCTTGTCCCGGGCGAAGTTGGAAAAAAACACATCATCGGCGCCCTGGGTAGCGCCCAGGCGTCCACCAGGGCGCTGCCTTCAGTTTACATTCTATCTCCAGCGCCACAGGTGGCGCCAGGCGCTACCTGTGGCGCCCAAATGCTCAGATTTGTCCGTTCTTGTTCGTTTTGGCTCAAATCTTGCGCGTTTCGCCCCCGATTGCTCCCGACTCATTCCTACTCATAAAAACACTTTAAATTATAGCATTTAACGTATCAATTTCACGAAACGAGAGTCAAATATGAGGCTATATACATTGAAATATATATGCTTTAAGCTAAACATCAACACCCCACACTTAGACTCTTGCTCGTCCTCGAGCAATGGGACTATCTAACAACCTCCCAACTACGTACAAACTTCATATCATAGAGAGCACTCGAACTTTTAACCACACACTATACCCTTGACCACGATCAATACCGGCACGAAAGCATGAACACACAAAAATTCACATTCTTCCCGTTAAGCATTCCCAAGTATAATACTTCAATTCAATATATTTCAACAACCTATTCGTCACCACCCAACCTCAAAAGTCGACTTATAACCACTAAGCATTCTCAATTCATGCACTTACCTAACAAGAAAGTTTACAACATTACCAATCATTCATGAGATCATGTGCCCTTACCAACAAACAAAAGAGTGAATATAGATAGTCCACACATTCAAATATGCGTTTGAATATAGATTAACGACATCGCACAATTGAACAAAATTCGCTCACTCTCACAAAGAATTCATATGCATCCCGTGGTCGTACCATAAGCTTGCCCGTAGTGTAGATCTCTACTAATTTAAGCTAGCCAAATCTAGGATCAATTAGAACTTTTAAGGTTGTAATGTAGGCTAAGGGACGGGTAGGATATATTTAAAAATAGTGACTAACCCTCCTAAGCACTATAATACACAACATTCACAATTCAAGCACCTTTTCTTCTCAACCAATTCACTTGCCTTATACACATAGCCCTCTTTTTTCAATTAAGCACTTCTATATTTCCACTAGCACAAATCAATAAGAATTGGAAGTGTTTTCTACATACTTTCACTATCATTTTTTTCTCTTTTCTTCACACACTCCATACATTAAAGCTCATCGGCTAGTGACTTTTGATTTCAACTTTAGTGCACCAACAGGCCCTTCCATGGTTCCACTCAAAAGCTACTCCCCAATCTCTAACCTTACTTCTTTTAGCGACTAAGTGCCTTAGGAGGTACAGGTTCAATCAAGATTAAATTAAGAACAAAATAAAGGTATGGCTTGTATTATGGGTGCCAAAGAAAAGGTCTATAGGCTCAAAGGGGCCAGCAACGGAAAATTTTTATTTTTAAGTGACAAGCACATCCATGATCAAGCAATAAAATGCCTACGTCATCTCCTAAATTAGCCCAACTTACATTTCGCTTCAATTAACACTTGGGGCAAGTTCTAGACTACACAGGATAGCATAGAAAATCACAAATCCTTACTCACACATTGCACATGGCTCAATCGAGACGGTTCTGTTCAACTCTCAAGTCAAGCAAGCACACATAATTGAGAAATTTAAGCAATATTGCACTATGTGGCATATAAGTCAAACAACTGAGAAAAGGCGTCACAAAATAGGCTGTTTACTTTACTTAGGCTTAACAATTCAAATCAAATAAACGGAAAAATAGAATGTATGTCATAGCCTAATGTGCCAGCATCAACCATGTCAATGAGTATCTCAGAACGACTCAATTTCTTCCTAAACAACTCCTACAAAGAAATTTAAAGAGCCCAGTTCGAGCTACATCCTTGGAAAAGAACCGGCGCCCAAAGAAAAATCAAGGAATACTACCTAACTATCCTAAAAAAATAAAAATCTTTTTGGTGTTTTTAATCAGACTTTATTCCTCAAGAAAATTGTTCAACAGATCCATCGTCGGGAAAAGTCCGAGCTTTTTCAAAAATTTCCCTTTTTTTTTCATTTAAAGCAACTAATACTACACTAAACTGACACTAGAACTACTAAAAGAACCAAAAAAAAAATCAGTTTATACATAATATACAATTACAACACATGTATTCCTCCCACCCCACACTTGACCGATGCATAGCCCTCGATGCAAGTAAAAATGTAAAACAGAGTAGGGTGAAAAGAAAAACTCCCTGTCAATTAGGCTTGAGTTCTAGCCTTGGAGCCTCCTCAATAGATGGCCTGGGAAGGGTAAGAGTGACAAGCCTTTCCAATTCTTCAATTTTTTTGAACCCCTGGACATAACTGCAGGACATATCCAGTACTTGCTCAATTCTCCCATCGTTTCATCTTCACTATTTTCCACATCCCCAATCAATACTCGTTCAACAGGATCTACAGGGCTCATATAGGGCACTAATGATGTGGAATCACTCTCCACCACAGAAATCATGGATAATTCTTCATAGTGGGTTGGCAACCTGAGCGCTTTATAAACATTGAATATCTCTACTCGGTCACCTACTCTCATCGTCATTTTTCCTTCGCAAACATCAATAATAGCTCGGCCCGTGGCTAAGAATGGACGCCCCAAAATAAATGGGACTTCCTGATCGGGCTCGTAGTCCAGGATGATGAAATCAGCAGGGAATATGAAAGAACCCACTTGAACTAGCACATCTTCAATCACTCCCTCAAGATGAGCAAGGGAGCGATCAGCTAACTATAAGATAACTGTTGTTGGGCGTGGATCACCCAACCCCTACTGTTTGAACACCGATAGTGGAATCTAATTGATGTTTTCTCCAAGATCACATAAAGCTCGCCCAACAGCATATTTACCAATCGAGATTTGGATAGTGAAACTACCTGGATCCTTCAATTTCTGAGGTAACTTATCTTGAATTCTGGAACTGCACTCTTCAGTGAGTGCCACAGTCTCGAACTCGGTTAGCCTCCTTTTATTTGCCACAATGTCCTTGACGTACTTTGCATATTTGGGTACTTCTTGTAAGATGTCAACCAATGGAATATTAATTTGCACCTGCTTCAAGATATCAAGAAACTTTTTATATGCGTCATTATCTCTTAATTTCTGCAATCTTTGAGGGAATGGAGGTGGTGGCCTTGCAACCAATTGTGGGGGTTGCTCAGCCACCGCCTCTCCAGCTGGCTTCTATGGCTCCTTAGCTTTCTCTGATGTTGATTCTATAGTGGTTGGCCTCTCATCAAAAATCACATGTTTCCTCTTTTTAGGCTGAACTTCTTCTAGTTGTCTCCCATTCCTCAAAGACACGGCATTAAGGGCCGCCCTAGGATTTGCTTCAATGTCACTCGAAAGAGCTCCAGCTGGTCTAGTGTTTTGAGCACCAACAAGTTGTCCCATTTGACGCTCCAAATTTCTCACTGTTGTAGTGAGGGCTTGATATTCAGTCCTGAACTGTTTATTGTCAAGCACCAACTGCTTCAACAATTCATTCCCATTCTCTTCTACCTGTTGAGGTTGCTTATGAGGTTGATTGAAATTTCCTTGGGGTCTATAATAATTCTGATTCTGCTGATTTCTACCCCATGAGAAGTTGGGATGATTCCTCCAATTTGGGTTATAAGTGTTCCCATATTGGGCATTCTGATTCATTGGACCCCTGCTCTGCTGTCCCACATAGTATATAGATTTTGTATTCGTGGGGCACATGTCACTCATATGACTGTCACCACATAGTTCGCAGCAAAGAACATCTGTTGTACCTGTTGCCTCTGTTGTGTCTGTTGCATTGTCATTCTATTCATCTGGTTTGCCAATTTTGCCATCTTAGCTCTCATGGCCGAGAAGCCATCAAGCTCAATCAACCCGGCTGCCTTCTGTTTACTTGCGTTGCGTGAATCCCCATCTCCTTGCCAGTTATGATCATTAACAGTGAAGTTATTCAGCAAGAGTTGAATTTCACTATACGGTTTCGCCATGCAAGTACCTCCACAAGCTGAGTCAGGATTCATCTTTGAGGCCTCATCTAACCCATCACAAAAGTGTGTCCTAATACCTCATCAGTCTGACAATGATGCGGGCAATCTCTGAGCAGTTTCTTGTATCTTTCCCAGGCTTGACGAAGTGTCTCTCCATCCCGTTGTTCGAACCCAAGAATTTGACTCCTCAATGACTTTATCTTCTTGGTGGGGAAAAATTTGATTAAGAATTTCCTTGCTAGATTGTCTCAAGTGTGGATTGAGTTTGCTGGCTCTTTCTGCAACCATTCCTTCGCTTCCCCCAGCAGTGAAAAGGGAAACAGTGTCAGCCTGACATAATCCTTGGAAACGTTCGGATAGTTATAGGTATCCGTGATTTCCAAGAAATTTTGAATGTGCCTTTGCGGATCTTCATGAGATAGACCCACATATTGCCCTGTGGATTGAATCAGCTGTACCATGTACTGTTTGAGTTCAAAATGCCCTGTGATCTCGGGTTTCACAATAGCCTGAGTCATATTAGCAAGATTGGGTCTTGCGGCTTCTATCACCGCACGCTCTGCATTACCTGCCATCTCTATTGGCTGTGTTTGAACTACGATGTCCAACTCTCCTTCTATTCTAGTTCTAGCTTCGACCTCTCTCCTCACTCTTTGAAGTGTCCGTTCAATTTCAGGATCAAGAGGAAGGAGATTGTTTGCGCTTCTACTCCTCCGCATTCAAGAGAAGAGCCTGTGTTAACACAAACAAGGTAAACTGATAATTAAAACTTGAACAAATAACTAATAAAAGCTTAAGTCGGCAAAGTAGCTAATTTTTAAGTCCTCGGCAACGGCGCCAAAAACTTGTTGCTCCCAAATGCACACGCAATTATACATGGCCGACAAGTAACATAGAATTTGAAGTCCAGATATCGTAACCACAGGGACTTATATCAACTACTCACTAACACACCAATATCGTTATTCAGTCAAGCTAAATTCAAGTTCAAGAGTTTAATTCTGCTAAACTACAATTCTAAGTACTAACTAAATTATCAAGTAACTAGTTGATTGTTGTTTGTTCAGTAGAGTCAAGTATTCTAGGGTTGTGATCGATTTACCAATCGTATTGTGTTCGCCTTTCATATAATTCACTCATGGTTGCTAATTACTCGATAAATATTCTCATAGCCTTCTCCCGAAGTACTACTCGCCTATTCTCAATAGATTAACGCCTATATTCCTATGAAATCAATCTATTAAGAACGCAATAAGATCATGATATTTAATTAAGCACGGTGATTAGGTATATTCCTATCCTAACCACAAATCCGCTCCCCCTAAGGGTTAAGTGTTCTAGTTTTTGCTGCCATTGTGAAGCATATTCAAGTGAAGATGAACCATAATGTTATAAGCATAAGATCTAATCATGGCACAGAGTTTTATAATGCAAAATTTGGCGAATTCTGTGTTGAACATGGTATAACTCACAATTGTTCAGCTCCTAGAACACTCCAACAAAATGGTGTTGTGGAGAGAAAAAATAGGACTCTTGAAGACATGGCAAGGATGATTCTAATTGACAGTGGTGTAGCAAAAGGTTTTTGGGTGGAGGCAGTTAACATTGCTTGCTATTTGATAAACACGTGCATGATCAGGTCTCTCTTAAACAAAAACCCGTATGAATTACTGAACGGGAGGAAACCCAAGCTAACTCACCTGAGAAAGTTTGGCCGCAAATGTTTTGTTCTCAATAATGGCAAGGAGGAACTGGAAAAATTTGATACCAAAAGTGATGAAAGAATCTTTCTTGATATTCCTCACAAAGCAAAGCATACAAATTCTACAACAAAAAGACTCAATGTGTTAAAAAAGCATACATGTGATCTATGATGAATCACACCACTTATGTGGGGAAGATTCAAATGATAAGATTGATCAAGACGGAGAGCAGTCAAAGGTTTCTGGAGAAGTTATTGATATGACAAATGGAAAGGCTGATCTGATGTGTCAAGTTAAGGAATTCAACGAAGGAGATGCAACAGAACCTCCAACTGATACAGAAGAACCTTGTTCCTCCATCACAACAACTGAAGCATAAAACAGAATTGCTGATGCCGTGCAAGGAACTCATAATGCTGAGCAGAGAAATGACACTCACTCGTCCATTGATGCCAACAATGGATCCCATTCAGAGGAACCTGGGTCTTCTTATAATGAGATTCGAGTATCTAATTCGAAGCACAAAAGTTCACATCCTCTCCAAAATGTGATCAATCCTCTTGATTCAGGGATTCAAACCAGATCAAAGACAAGAAGCTCGCTTGCCTTCTCGGCCTTCCTTTCTCAAAATTGAGCCCAAAAGTATCAAGGAAGCATTGAAAAATGTTGACTGGATTACTGCTATACAAGACGAACTCCGCCAATTTGAGAGGGACAGTGTATGGAACCTGGTTCCTCGACCCTCAGACATAATAGTTATAGGAACCTGGTGGGTGTTCAGAAACAAGCTTGATGAGTTTGGGAATACAATAAGGAACAAGGCCAGGTTAGTGGTTCAAGACTATAATCTAGAAGAAGATATTGACTATGATGAGACTTTTATCCCAATTGCTTGAATGGAAGCCATTAGATTTCTCATTGCCTTTGCATCTCATATGGAATTCAAATTGTTCCAAATGGATGTCAAGAGTGCATTTATGAATGAGTATTTAAAGGCATTATATATTTAAAGACTTTTATCCCAATTGCTTGAATGAGTATATATAATGCCTTGACAAGGCATTATATAGCTTGAAACAGGCCCCTCGTCCATGGTATGAAAGGTTATCCAGGTTCCTTCTGGAAAATAGCGTTACAAGAGGAAAAATTGACAATACTCTAACTTGAAGAAACGAGGAAGGAACTTTCTCATTGTGAAAGTTTATGTTGACGACATCATCTTTGTTGCAACAAATGATTCCTTGTGTGAGCAGTTTGTCAAGCTTATGGGAAGCGTGTTTAAGATGAGCATGATGGGGGAACTGAAATTTTTCTTAGGTTTCCAAGTTAAGCAAACCTCTAAAGGAACGATGATAAGTCTGCAGAAGTACATTAAAGAACTCCTAAAGAGATTTGAGATGGAAAGTTCAAAAACTATTGATACTCCTATTGTCACTACTACTTGTCTGGACATGGATGAACCGGGTTCTCCTGTGAACGAAACCATGTACAGAGGTATCGTTGGTTCACTCTTGTATCTCACAACTAGCAGACCTGATATTGTATTTAGTGTGGAATTATGTGCAAGATTCCAATCAAGTCCAAAGGAATCTCATCTGAAAGCTGCCAAGAGGATTCTAAGGTATCTTAAAGCAACACAGGACCTGGTTCTCTACTATACTTCTAGAGACAATTTTGACTTAATTGGGTATGCTGATGCTGATTATACTGGTTATTTGGTGGATAGAACGAGTACGTCTGGCATGGCACATTTTCTGGGATCATGCTTAATATCATGGGGCACAAAGAAACAAAACTCTGTGGCTCTTTCTACTGTAGAAATTGAATATGTGGCTGCTCCCTCCTATTGTGCTCAACTACTGTGATCAAGAAACAACTAAAGGATTTTGGTGTATTTTCTAATTGTGTGCCATTAGTGTGTGACAACACAAGTGCTCTCAACATGGAAAAGAACCCGGTCCAGTATAAGAGAACAAAGTACATTGATGTGGAACATTATTTTCTCATGGATAATGTTGAAAAGGGTCTCATCTGCATGAAGTTTTGCATAATAGAGGACCAGGTAGCAGATATTTTCGCCAAAGCATTGAGTAGAGAGCACTTTGAAAAGAATTGACTGTTATTGGGGCTGATAAAATTAAACTGAGGACCAGGTCACTTAATGATTGGCTATGAAAGAATGAACAGGTAAAACTGCTAAAAAGTATTTTTTGACGATTTCTAACTCATCTCTATACCGTTATAGGTAAACACGCATGGCAACTACAGAGCAAACAAGCAGCTAATAATATTGCATTTTGGTAAAAAGATGAGGCTCACATTTATAAAACTCAGTCAGGGAAACTAGTTCCGTTAACTCAGGTTAGTAGTTCCTTTTACACTCATGCAAATTTTAAACGGCTATAAGAGTGACACATCATTTAATGTTTCCGCCTCTCTCTAATCCTTTTAAAACCCAAACGTCACACCATTACAAACCGATCTGTCTACCCAGTTCGTTACAGCTATTTGTAACCGGTCTCTCACCCCCTGTAAATAACCCCAAAAGACGTCCCTTTCCCAACTATGCACATTAAATCCATAAAATTTCTTTTATCTCTCAAAAACCCTCTCTTTCTCATGTTTCTACTAGTAAACTTCACTATGACGTCTCAAATTCTAGAGGTTTCAAACATTACCAGTGTCATTCTTACTGTGTCTTCGTCTCACGAAGCACTGGAGCGTGAGTCTGAGTCCCAACCGTCACCCAATCAAAATCCCAAATCACACCAAAAACCACCCACTGTTTCTTCTCCAACCCCATCGAGTTGTGGTTCTCACCGCAATCGGAAAAATCAAACCCCCAAAAGATTTGTTGCTACAACCTCTCCCTCTGCTTCGCCGGAAAAATGGCAGATGATGAAATAATGGACAAAGAAGAAGGTCAAGAGGTTTCTAGTCAGAAGGTTGGGGAAATCTCTGTAGCCCAACGCAATGTTGCCGGCAGTGGTGAAATATCAGAAGTACCTGCTCAAAGTTTTGATCTAAACATTGCTTCTCCGACGGGTAATGTTCCTCCTGCATCTTCTTATTCCATTTTTGGGGGTGAATGAGAGAGAAGCTATAGAGAATATGCTATGGACTGCAACAGAAGGAGGATTGATTGGACAGTATGAGTGTGGTAATGTGATCACTGGGTCTCAGGGGGAAGGAGAAAGACATAGAGTTGAAAGTGGGGAACTGGTGCCTCATGAAAACTTGGCACCAGTCAGTACTATTGGGAAAACAATAGAGGGACATGTTCCCTTTGTGCAAGAAGAACACTCTACACCTACTTGGGATGAAATCCCATACTCCTCAAAAGAGCCCCAGGTCAGTAGTAACCCCGCTCCTTCTCCTCACTTTGATGCAGTGCCATTGGACTTAATTATTCCTCAAATGAGACCCTTGACTGAAGAGGAAAATGAAAATAGTAAGGAAGACTATGATAACTATGGCAGGCTTCATTGCTGCTAGAAGTGGTAGGGCAGTTCCCAAAGAGCCCATTCTTAAAAGACCCACTACCAGGCAGCAGAAAAAAGAAGATTTTGAGAGTGTTCTGAAGAAAAACAAAGAGGAAAAGAAAAGGAGGTTGGTGAAAGGGGGAAAGCTGGTGAATGAGGAGGATGTGCCTCCAACAAATGTTGTCTATGTTGACGATGAAACGGTGAATGAGGAACCTGCTTCCTTAATTCGTAAATCCTCTAAGAACTCTGTGATTACAAAGCCTAGGAGAGGTTCATCCGTGAAAGCTTTAGAGTTTGATAAAGTAAAGAGTGTTGAAGGAGAGATGTTTGGTGAGAAGACTAGTGAGAAGTCTGAAAAGAAGAAGAAAAGTGTGAGGAAGTTTGTGAAGAGGAAGGCTAGTGACAAATAGGAACTTGGTTCCTCCAAGAAGGCCAAAATGGTTGTGTCAAAGGTTGAAAGCAGAGAAAACCTTAAGAAGCAGAGGGTGCTCAATAAGTGGGGATTTTGACTACTTATTAGCACCTTTTAGCTTTTGTTTTAGTCTAAAAGCATTGAATTGTGTTCCAGAAACTGATAAAATGTGCTAAATTGCAGGACTGTCAGAAGATGGACTCCCGAGATGAAATCCAACTCAAAAAGGAGTAATCTAAACTCAAGGCAATAAAAGGCACATAAGCTTACAAAGTGTAGACCACAGAATTTCATCTGCAGCCGCAGATAATGAAAGAAAGCCCGTCAGACTTTTGTACAAATTACGGACTGCACATGAATTGTGCGGCCACAGAAGCTGGGCTAACAAAGTCCAGAGAATGTGCAAATTTCCAAGTTCCAAGTCCCTCAACATTGTGGACCGCACAGGAATTATGCGGTCACAGAAATAAAGTTGCGGACCGCACAGGAATTATGCGGTCACAGAAATAAAGTTGCGGACCGCAGAAAACCAAGTTGCGGCCGCAGGCTTAAATCTGTGGACCGAGAAAGACTGCCTCGCGGCCGCAGATCAGAATTGTGCGGTTGCAGATCTCCAGTTCCTGACAAGTTGAAGAAACCTGTGGATCGCATATGGAATTGTGCACTGCAGAACCTTCCGAGGGGCATTTTTTTTCTAAAATTGTCAGCTTTGTATAAATAGAAAGTTTCACGAAATTAGGTTAACTTTTGGCATCAGCAGCTACAGTAGTCGTTTCTCTTTGCTTCTTTTAGTAGTTTTTCATATTTTGGGATATTTTAACATAGATTTTATAATATGAGTTCATTTAGCATTTCTTCTTCTATTTTTTCAATTTCAAGCATGAATAGCTAGATTTTTACTAGGGTCGTGACCCAACCCTAGTGTGTAAACCTTATGGGTGTTTAATTTAATGTTTGTTTATGGTTGGGTGTTTATTATTTGGCCTTGTTCATGCTTCAATTTGTGGAATTAATGGTTGCAAACATTAGCTCATGTCTAGGTGACTTAGTCTCTGGTTGAGAAAGAGAGACTTAATCTAGGAAAACTTGGCTAACAAGAAATTGGGACAATTGAGAAATTGATAATCCCAATTAAAGGGTTCAACCTAGAGATAGTAATAACCTGAATTGAGCTTTTATCAACCGTTTTATGCAATACCCATTTGTCTTGAGAAAGCCAAATTGGACAAAATCACTCTCTTTGTGGAAGTGTAAATTAAGATAGTCAAACTCATGTACTACAATATATACTCCTAACTCTCATATATAGCTCCCTGTGGAAATCGACCCCGACTCTTGTTGGGTACTATTATTGCAATCGGCCGTTTCATAACCTTGATTTGAGGTGTGAAATTGGAAGAGATCAATTTTTGGTGCCGTTACCGGGGAGTTAAAAACTATGTTAGCTATATATTAAGATGTGTTTTTGGAATATCTTCTTTTCCTTCCTTGTTACTAACATCTTGAGAAATTGTAGGTGCAATCATGGCAAACAATGAGCATAGAAACATAGCTTTGGGGGATGTGGACGTTGAGGAAGATCAAATGGATGAGGTCCCTCTTGAAACTCAAGCCAATAGACGAGGCCGAGTGCCTCATGACAATGTGCCCGCTCCACCCCCACCTCCACCACGAGCGACTCCACACCTGGTGTTCCCGAATGAAGGGTATGCAAGTGCTATAGTCCCTCCCCATATTAGGGCGGGCAACATTCAAATAACCAATGTGATGCTCACTCTGCTCGTGCAACGAGGGTTCTTCACTGGGCACCGGGTCAAAATGCATACAAACACTTGAAGGGATTCGTAGATACGTGTTGGGGAGTAAACAAAAAAATGTCTCTGAAGATGCTTTAAGGCTAAGGCTTTTTCCCTTCTCTGTACGGGGGAAAACTTTAGATTGGTTGGAACGTTTTCTAAATCATTCCGTTCATACTTGGGATGAATTGGCAGAGAAATTTATTTCTAACTACTTCTCTTCCGGGCACATGGCTATACTTCGGGATGAAATTCTAGCATTCAAGCAAGAGCCCAATAACCACAACACGAGATATAGGAACGATATAGAACAATGGTGAAAGAGTTTCCCAACAACGATATGACGGAGAACATGATTCAACAAAATTTCTATCGGGGGATCAATACAACCAACCAATGTATACTGAATCAACTTGCCGGTAGGGACTTCATGACTATACCTTATGCGGAGTCGTGTGATATTTTGGATGAGATGGTGGATACTTCATCGGCGTGGCAATCTCGGGCTAATATTCCACAGGGTGATCCCAATGTGATTCACCTTCACAAAGATTTGCATGACCATGGGCAAGCCATAGCTGAATCTACCACCACCATGAACCAATTGGCAAAGGCTCAACTTCAACAAGTGCAAAACTCGAGGCAAGTCAATGCAATGGAGGGAGTAAACATGATGGTGAACAAACGGAGAACAAAGGGTCCGCAAGTGCAACAAAGAGTGGACAATTTTATGCAAGATGATAGTGGATTTGATCAAGATGATTCGCATAATGACCAAGAAGAAGAGGTCCAATATGTGAAAAACTTTCAAGGGCGAAGAAACAACTTCCAAGGCCCAAGCCAATAACAATGGAGACATCAAAATAGTCAAGGCAATTGGAATAACAACAACAATCAAGGCAATTGGAGTGGAAGCGATAATCAAGAGAATTGGCATAACAACAATAACCAAGCAATT
>MCJB01049177.1:8205-28041 GCA_002018475.1 Nicotiana obtusifolia | reverse complement strand
ACTAGTATCTTTATTTTAGTTTTTCTTACTTAGTTATTTGATTTTGTTGAACATGAGTGGCTAATCACCCTTTGTTTCGGGGTTGTGATTAGCCATGAATATTGTGTTTCTAACTTGATGAATTCGTTTTAATAGTTAATGTGGATAAGATTGCTTCTTCAATTCTATGCTAAATTGCTTAATTGTTTTGGCCACCAATTAAGTTCTATCAATTATCTATGCTATGTTTGGGAAAATCAAGTCTAGATTAGAATAAGGATTGAAGAAAACATGTTCTTAACTTTGTTAAAAAGAGCGGATTCGTGGTTAGGATAGGAATATACTTAATCACCATGCTTAATTATAGAATCGTGTTCTTCATGCATTCTTGCTAGATTAATTCCATAGGAATATAGGCATTAATCTTGTTAGGAATAGGCGAATAATACTTCGGAAGAAGGCTATGAGTATCATTATCAATTAATTAGCAATCTTACATTAACTACATGAACGATAAGTCAATTAGAACGCAATAGGATTGGAAACAAAATCACAACCCTATAATCTTTGTTTTATTGATTACAAAATACATATTTGTTCTTTGCAATTCCTAGATTTACATTAGAATTACAATCTAGAATAAACTATATACTAAACTTGATCTTTGCTTGATTAAATAACAATATTAGTTGTTATAGAGTAGTTAACTTAAGTCCCTTGGGTACGATAATCCGGACTCATTATCCTATATTACTTGTCGATCACGTATACTTGCGTGTGCGTAAGGAAGCAACAGTAAGGCAAGCCAAGCAATCGCTTTAGGCCTCCGAATTTTGGGGCTCCATTTTTCATTGGTAATAATTTTATGAATTAATTTTTTATATAAAAAATTGATTATCTTAAGGTTAAAAAATACAATTCCTAATACAAAAAGAGAAAAGAAAATTTAATTTGTTAATGATGTTGACAATTGAGATTTGAACATTCGTAAAAATATTTTTAATTTTTAATTTAGTAGGTAAAAATTGAGGTCACAAGATGATAAAAATTTTAAAAAAAATATTGACTTAGCCTCTATTAAAACACAATAGCCACTCTGACATGATAGTTTAGACTTAATTTTCAAATATATAACGTTAAAGAAAATATTACACGTATAAGATAAAACTCTAATCGATATACTTATTTAAGATAACAAGACTTGATTTTTTGCCAAATGCCTATAATTTTTTATAGAATAATATTACTATAACAATAACATTCGGGGAGAAAATATTTTTTCAAATTAAAATTGATAAAATCTTATAAGGATCGACAATGTTTCACGAGAAGCTAAATGGACTGGATTAACAATATTATCAGTTGAAAAAGAATTATTCGAATAACTAAATTATAAGAAAATTATTAATAATTTTGTATCTAAAAAGATTAGGAAAATAAATTTTAAATAATATATAAAAAAAGATTTAAAAAAATAAAGTCACTCCTTCAAATTTTACTTTAGGCCATCAACTACGTTGAGCCGCCCTTCATGATAGTCAACACTATTAGTTCTTTGCTATTTAGAAAATAGGAAAGATTTCTGGCCCCTGGATTTATGGTGGAGTTAGGCCGAATTGTTGAGGTCATGGCTTTGGTTCCCTATGCATGGCCGACATCTTCTAATTTTCTAGGAAAGCATAGAGCAACCACTCTTTGATTTTGTTCTACGTAGATGCTATTTGTATTAAAAAGAATATTTTTATAAATCAATATTACAAACGAATAATAATATATTCAATATATATAATTCTATAAGAGGAGTCTAAGAAAATAATGTGCACGTAAATGTTTTACTTTATACGAGCTAAAGACGTTATTTCTATTAGACTCTCGGTTCAAAACAAATTTAAGAATAAAATAGTAGTGAAGTTTCCTTGTCGGAAATACGGGAGAGGAAAAAAAAAACGACATCAAAATAATTAGATAGCTTTGGTTCCCTTACCAACTTCAACTTGGTTTTATAATTTGTATTATTTCAACTTCAACTTGAAATATAAAATTAAAATTCAAAAAATTATTTGAAAAGTATTTGGTAATATTTTCAGTCTCAATTTTTTTATAATTGATTAATGTATATACTAATGTAAATTATCAATATATTAATAAATCTATTCACTAAATATAAGAATCGAGGAAACACACCGATAGCATTTCAAACACTAAACTCATCAGTCCCAACTCCTTCCACAGAGATAAAGTAAGAAATTTCTTAATCATATGACAAAATTACTTTCCTTTTTCCTGTACTGAATTTATTGGTAGATTTTATGGGTGGAACCTAATTAATATGCTGTTCAATAATAATACTTAAAACTTTATTTCTCTTATATCTGAATTTGTTTTTAAAGTGACTAGACTTACAAAAAATTATAAATTTAGGCCATGTTTTAAATAGGGTTCCCAAAATGGAATTGGATAATGACTTGAGGTTCCCCGGATCCTTATCGGGTTCTGGAGATGTGCTGGGCTAGTGCCACCTGACCCGGGAGACTTTTTTCAGATTGGTTGATCAATTATACTGTCTGGCTTTGTCACAATGCAACAACAAGAAGCTTCATCCAATGCAGCGGGCATTAGCAGTTCACCCTTTTCAATGCTTCTATACACCCCGTTTCGATCCAAAACCTTACTTTTACAACTTTTCCTAAAATTGATACACACTATCCTTGTTCCCGTTTTACTTCCTTTTCACTTTCCTGAGAGCTAAAAATCCCTGCTGCTAACAAACAGCAACCCCCAGATATAATAAATTCTGAAAATAGAGGTCTTTGCTCACTCTTCTGTCTTTATTTTGCTTTCTTTTTTTTTCCTCAACATTGAATTTCAGTTTCTATTTTCAGATGATGAAAATGAGTTTTTACAAGAAAATGTTGTTTCTGCTACTGCTGATGATGAAATGGATTTGGGATTGTTACCTGCTTTTCCTCACGTTTTGACTGCTTCTATGTCCAATTTCCTATTTGGTTATCACATTGGGTAATTATGTCACTTGTTATTTTTTCTTCTTAATCTTGTTTTGCTTGTCTCTAGAAATTTACAAATATCACATGGTTGTTATGAGAAAGAACACTTTAAACTTGAAAATCTTGCCTGAGCTAGAACTAGTTTAGAACTAATGTCTTATGAAGTAACAACAACAACAAATCATTATAATCCCACTAGTGGGGTTTCGGGAGGATAGTACCTTACCCCTACCGGGGTAGAAAGTCTGTTTCCGATAGACACTCGGTTCTAGTGTCTTCTGAAGTAAGTTCATGAAACTTTATATTGCATCTATATACATACAATCATCAAAACTGGAAAAAGAAAATATTGTTTAGCTCTGAACTTACAAAGAACAGCTGTTTATTTTTGTTACTTGTAACCTATAGTGAATTAGAATATAAAAAATGTAAGCTTTATGTTTACTTTAGTGCCCGGGGACTTCAGATGTATCTTGTATGATTCTTAGTGTTTTGTTTTTAGTGTTTAATTTTTTGTTATATTATGCAGAGTAATGAATGGTCCTATTGTATCGATTGCGAAAGAGCTTGGGTTTGAGGGGAATTCATTTCTTGAAGGACTTGTGGTGAGCATATTTATTGGTGGTGCATTCATAGGAAGCATAGCCTCTGGTTCCCTTGTTGATAAACTTGGTTATCGTTTGCACATTTCAAATTGACACACTACCACTTATTCTTGGGGCAATTATAAGGTAATCCTTTTATGATCATGCATATTGGTATTTGCAGCTTGGGTATATTTGCTATCTTTATTTTTACTCCTCTTGCCCCAAAAGAATTATGCAGTTCTAAGTATGAGAACATTCCTATAATTTTGGCTAATGTTGGACGTTGATTCATATGCCATTTGAGAATAAATATTTACAAGGGTCAAAATGTTCTCTCTAACTTTTCTCTCTGACTTGGGGAATATGCCCTTTCTTTCTCTCTCCTTTTGAAAATTTTTCTGGTAAGACCTGCTTCAGGCAATATTGGTTTTTTCTATGGGGAACAAACTTGTTTCACTTTATGGGAAAAATCTTTTGAACTCATCAACATCGGGGATGCTCAGATTAGGTGGTATTCACTCATCGAAAGAAGCAGCCGTTTCACTAACAGAATTAGCATCAAGAATAATTTACGATGGGTATGTGAAGCTTTGAAGCAAGCATCAAGGGGGAGAGGAGATCTTTACAGAAGATAGGGGAGGAAACAACAATAAAATCTTCACAGAGTCCATCAGAATTACAATATCTATGGTAGATTTGTAAAAATAGAAGTGTGCAAGGAAGGAGAAAATCAGCGGTGATTATTTTGGAAGCAGATTATAATAGTGGTTGGGTTGATATTGATGAAAAAATCCTCCGATTTTTAGGAAGCCACAACAGTAATGGTCTTATACGGCCACCATCTCCATTACTTTGGAGCTATTTCGAAGCTGCAAAGATTAAGAGCTGGCCAGACATTCCGATCCCCCATCTACGAAGGTTGAAGAAGTTACACACCCACTCTCTAGATGTCTGATTGGAACTTTCAACGACCCATTCAGCAATAGCCCAAGCATAGAAACCTATTAGAAATTGGTGCCTTGGTAGATGGAAAATCAGTGCAGGACTTAAAGTTATTCCCACAGACCACAATCGTTTCCTGTTCGAGTTCTCATCGAGACAGAAGGCTGTTAGAATCAGTGCAGGGAATTGGTTCTGGAGCGGTCGACATCTACATTTACAATGGTGGACGCCGTGTTATGGAACTATTTCTGTTGATAGCTGCTCGAAAGTTTAATGGGTGAAAATTTTTGGGATCCCCATCCATGCTTGGACATACGAAATCTTCAAACAAATTGGAGATCAGTGTGGCGACTATGTTGGAGTAGATGCAGATACAAAGAGCATAAAGCATTTTTTCTAGGCTCGAATACGCATCAGAAACTCCGGCAAGCAACTTCCGACGAAGGTTGGAATAGATTGGGGAGGTTTGAGATTTGAAATCTCGATAATAGTGGAGAACTAGCCTACTCCAATACCCAGCAGTCCAAACACATTACCCTCTGTAGCAGTGAGGCCAGCAGAAAAGGTACAGAGGACCATGTGGGCTCTTAGATCTCGAATCTTGTGCAGGTCGGCAAGGATATGTCTAATGTAGGGACCAACTTCAATTTTAAAAATCAGCCTGCGATTTTACATGTGAAGAGGCCAGCTGCAAAATTAAAAGGCCCAGTTACAACTACTACGAATATTAAGACCCATAAAGCCAAAACACTGGGCTTTTATAATGGGTATTATTCAAGTGGGCCAAAGCAGAAGAAACATTTTAAAAGGCCCAACAACTGTAATACATAGAAGGTGCTAAGGAATAATAGTGACCTATGTCTTCTAAAGGGTCACATGATAGAAATTAAAAATTATTTCGACCCTCTGTCTGAGGAGATCCAAGCTTCCACTCACATGACCAAAGAAGTAATAGGTGAAACATCTCACACCCAATTCGATGCAGATGATGAAACTGAGCCACCCACTTCGCAATTATTTTTACTCTCAGAATCAGCTAAGGTAAGTGACTCGGAATCAGACTTCTCCACTCAGTCTTTCAATGACCTTTTTCTCCCATGGCATGATCGACTAGATCTTACCATGCAAGTGATGGACAAACCAACAGAGGTTGAAACATCAAGATGGACCAAAATTGCATTGGTAAAAGCTGGCAAAGCTTTTGGTATAAATGCGGCAGGGTTCGAACATGACATCTTGGGTATCATTTTAAGGATGGAGGAGAGACGAAACAATCAACTACTGCTTCAACAACAACAGACTAAGGCAGTAGCAAGCCCAAAAAAGGGAAAGAATAAAGGGGAAGCAGAACTTAAGAAACTAGCTTGAGGTCTTCAAGAAGGCAGTGGCAGAAATGTTAGGGGTAAGTCTCACCAATCTCATTCGCCTGAAGGTCAAAATCCTAAGCTAGGATGTGCAGGGCCTGAATGACAAGAATAAAAGAAGTACTTTGGAGTCTCTAATTCATAAACAGAGAGTAGACATCCTTTGTATTCAGGAAACTAAATTGAGCATTGGAACAATTCTCTGTCCAGGCAAATATGGGGCAACAGATGGGTATCATGGGCTGAACTCAAGGCTTGGGGAAATAAAGGGGGGGATCATTATTATGTTTCAACAGAGGTTGAAACATCAAGGTGGACCAAAATTGCATTGGTAAAAGCTTGCAAAGCTTTTGGTGTAAATGTAGCACGGTTCGAACATGACATCTTGGGTATCATTTTAAGGATAGAGGAGAGAAGAAAGGGTCAACTACTGCTTCAACAACAACTACAACAGGCTAAGGTAGTAGCAAGCCGAAAAAAGGGAAAGAATAAAAGGGAAGCAGAACTTAAGAAACTGGCTTGGGGTCTTCAAGAAGGCAGTGCAGAAAGGTTAGGAGCAGGTCTCACCAATCTCATTCCACATGAAGGTCAAAATCCTACGCTGGAATGTTCAGGGCCTAAATGACAAGAATAAAAGTACTTTTGAGTTTCTGATTCGTAAACGGGAGTAGACATCCTTTGTATCCAGGAAGCTAAATTTGAGGATTTGAACAGTTCTCTGTCCAGGCAAATATGGGGCAACAGATGGGTATCATGGGCTGAACTCAAGGCTTGGGGAAATAAATAGGGGATCATTATTATGTTTCAATAGAGATCGAAACATCAAGGTGGACCAAAATTGCATTGGTAAAAGCTTGCAAAGCTTTTGGTGAAAATGCAGCAGGGTTCGAACATGACATCTTGGGTATCATTTTAAGGATGGAGGAGAGAAGAAAGGCTCAACTACTGCTTCAACAACAACAACAAGCTAAGGCAGTAGCAAGCCCAAAAAAGGGGAAGAATAAAGGAGAAGCAGAACTTAACTGGCTTGGGGTCTCAAGAAGGCAGTGGCAAAAAGATTAGGGGCAGGTCTCACCAATCTCATTCTGCATGAAGGTCAAAATCCTAAACTGGATTGTGCAGGGCCTAAATGACAAGAATAAAAGTACTTTGGAGTCTCTGATTCATAAACGGAGAGTAGACATCCTTTGTATTCAGGAAACTAAAATTGAGGATTGGAACAATTCTCTGTCCAGGTAAATATGGGGCAACAGATGGGTATCATGGGCTGAACTCAAGGCTTGGGGAAATAAAGGAGGGATCATTATTATGTGGGATAGAAGGTTGTGACATTGTGTTAATACTCAATCAGGAGACTTCTCAATAACCTGCACATTTGATAGTTTAACTGAAGATCTCAAATGGGCTTACACAGGGGTATATGGTCCTCGTACCAACCCAGAAAGGAAGGAATTTTGACATGAATTGGCAGCAATCAGTGGTTTATGGTCAGACCAATGGGTAATCGACGGAGATTTAAATGCATGCAAATATGAAAGTGAAAGACTTAATTGCTCTAGAAGATCTAGGGCAATGATTGATTTCTCAAATTTTATATTGGAGCTGGGTTTGATTGATCCTCCTCTTAATGGAGCACAATACACATGGTCAAGAGGGGAGAACTTTACACAGTCATCCAGAATTGATTGAATGGGGTGATTCATTTAAAGCACTAGAGCAGCTAGCAATGACCGGGGTAATTTTAAACCACAAACCAATCCTCCTGGAAAGTGGAGACTAGGAACCGACACCATCCTAGTTCAAGTTTGAAAATATGTGGCTACGAACTGAAGGATTTATGGACATGATAAAGAGATGGTGGCAATCTTATACAATCATTGGCTCCCCAGACTATATTCTCATCCAGAAGTTGAGATCCTTAAAGAAGGACATAACAACCTGAAATAAAGAGGTGCATGGCAAGTTGGAAGACAAAAGGAACAAGGCACTTGGTGAGTTAAGACTCTTGGATCAAGTGGCTGGACATAGGGTACATTCTCCGGAGGAGAAGCTGAGGACTTTCACTCTCAAATTGGAACTTCAACAGATTGCACTAGCTGAAAAAGTCTCTTGGAGACAAAAATACAGATGCTTATGGCTAAAGGAGGGAGACAGAAACACGAAGTATTTTCAGAAAATTGCTAATTCTTAAAGGAGGAACAATTGCATTGATAGGCTCAAGGTGGGAGAAAAGTTAGTTAAAAATAAGGAGCAGATGAAACAAGAAATACTGGATTATTATCAGGCTTTGTACAAGGAGAGGGAACCGTAAAGACATACAGCAGAGTTTGAGGGGTTACCCTCATTATCTGCAGATGAATGTGTTGATCTAGAATCACCTTTTGAGGAATCAAAAGTCTTGATAACCTTAAAGTCTTGTGCTCCTGATAAAGCACCAGTGCCCGATGAGTTCACTATGGCCTTCTTTCAAAAGGCATGGGACTTTATTAAAACAGATATCATGGAGGCTCTCAATCACTTCTATCATACTTGTCATATGGTCAAATCCAGCAATGCTGCATTTATTGCTCTTATCCCCAAAAAGAAAGGAGCAATTGAACTAAGGGACTATAGACCTATTAGTTTAATAGGGAGTGTTTACAAAATAGCTGCAAAATTTTGGTTGAAAGATTAAAGAAAGTCATTGCCAAGTTGATATCTGGGGAACAAAGTACTTTTATAAAAACAGGCAGATCACAAATCCCTCCCTGATTGGTAATGAGGTCTTGGATTGGAGAACCAAAAGTGGTGAAACAGGTTTGCTGTGCAAATTAAACATTGAAAAAGTTTTGGATCAACTGAGGTGGGCATATCTCATCAACATCTTAAAGAAGATGGGATTTGGAGATAGGTGGATAAAATCTTGCATATCAACCGTGAAATATTCCGTGTTGGTTAATAGAAGTCCTGACGGTTTCTTTTCTCCTCAAAAAGGCCTCAGGCAAGGAGATCCACTCTCTCTTTTTTTCTTTATATTGGCAATAGAGGGTTTCTAACAGATGCTAGGAAGGGCAAAGGAGCTTCAATGAATACAAGGTTTTCAGGTGGGAGAAATCCTGTAAATTCAGTCAATGTATCACGCTTGTTATATGCAGATTACACATTGATCTTCTGTGATGCAAAAAGGTCACAAGTAATCAATCTCAACCTCATCTTACTCATTTTTGAAGCATTGTCTGGGCTACACATCAATATGCTTAAAAGCATTATTTATCCAGTGAATGAGGTTCAAAATTTGGAGGAATTAGATGAAATACTTAGCTGCAAAACTGGCTCCTTCCCCACAACTTATCTAGGACTCTCCTTGGGAGCCAAATTCAAATCCACTGGAGTTTGGAATGGAGTCATTGAAGAAGTTGAAAAGAGACTAGCAGCCTGACAAATGCAATATCTCTCGATGGGGGGCAAACTCACACTGATCAGTAGTGTCCTTGACAACATACCAACTTATTACATGTCTCTGTGCCTATGCCAAGCTCAGTCCCGAAACAACTAGACCGGCTAAGAAGAAGATTTTTATGGGAAGGAAACAGTGAAACTCACAAATTTTCACGTGTTAGGTGGCCAAAAGTAACTCAACCAAAGTCTTATGGGGAATTGGGTATCAGGAATCTTAGGCTTCACAACAAATGTATGCTCTATGGAGGTATGGACAAACTGAAGCAAGTTACTGGAAGGAGATCATTGACGCCAAATATGGAATTCAGAATCACTGGAGCCCCAAGAAAAGTTCAGCACCACCTTCTGGAGTGGGTTTATGGAAACAAGAGCAGCTTTCAAAATGATTTCTTTCAGAATACATCATTCAAAGTTGGTAGTGGTGTTCATGTGAAATTCTGGAAAGACATATTGCTTGGTACTACAGCACTAAAGGATTCATACCCAGGTCTATACCTGATAGCCTGCAATCAGGGCTCAAATATTGCTCAAAATAGAGAGAACAACATTTGTAATCCAGTGTTTAGAAGAAATCCTCAGGATTGAGAAATCAATGACTTACTTGCTCTCCTAGCCACACTGGGAGATTTCATCACGGAAGATCAACAACCAGACAGAATCATCTAGGGGAATTCAAAAGAAGGAAAGCACACAGTCAAAGAGGACTACAACCTTATCTGTTCACAGAATGGAATACTAGAGGATTGACCCTGGAAACATGTCTGGAGGACCAGAATGTCGCTCAAAGTAGCATGCCTCACATGGACTGCCCTCAATGAAGCTGTTTTAACACAGGACAATCTTAGAAGAAGGAGCATTACTTTAGTCAACAGATGTTATATGTGCCTACAGAGATCAGAAAGTGTTAACCATTTGTTTCTTCATTGCCCAGTCACTGCTGATATTTGGAACTTCTTCCTATCCATTTTTGGTATAACTTGGATCATGCCTCACTCCATCAAGGAAGCCTATATTAGCTAGATTTTTTAGAGAGTTGACAAAGCCATTAAAAGAATATGGAGAATGATCCCAGCAGTCATATTTTGGATTGTTTGGAAGGAAAGAAATGGCAAATGTTTTGATGGAATACACATTCCTTAAAAGCTAGATGTTTTGTTAGTTTGTTCAGTTGGAACTTTCTTTAGCTAGATGTTTTGTTAGTTTGTTCAGTTGGAACTTTCTTTCCCCTGTTAATAGCATTGACACTTTTTTGGATCTTGTTAGCTCCCTGGTTCTAGCATAGGTACTCTTGTACTGAAGCTTACAATGTTTTTTATCTTTTGTACGGGAGCTAACATAATTTATGTTTTTGTAATTTGGCATCTTCCTGATGCTCTTTCAATGATATTATCTTCATCAAAAAAAATAATATTTACATGTATAAATAGTTTAAGAAGTACTTAAACAAAACATTTCAGATTTAAGATCATAAGAAGTTTGCGCTCTTACTCTCAATCTATATTTTCTCTTCTTAATTGAGGTAAGAGTAGATATTTCATTGTAGTTTAATAGAAGCTGGTCTTAGACTTGAGATAAAGTAACTTATCTTTTATAAAAGCTTATCTCAAAAATTGAGATAAAGTTATACTTTTCAAAAATTTGTCCTCTTAAATAAAAGTAGTACTCCGGTGTTACATTTTCTCTAGCAAACGAGTGAAAAAGTATTAGAAAATATAGACAAATAGTTTCCTTTTGTGAACGTCGGCATAGTTTCAGGATAAACTAATCTCGTGTGAAATGGAACTGATAGCTAATAAGATCTTTCGTACTTTATTTTTATAACCGAGAAATCCCTAAGGGCCAGTGCCGCACGGTTGGAAATTCGGTGGTGATAATCTAGTTCTTAAAAAATTGAGAAGAGGACAAGCCTCGCGTCACGTAAATAACCATCTTTGTTATAGCCATTTTATGCAAAAGACCATCTGGAAGAGTTGTACCTCTCCATTTGAACTTAACCTTTTGGCTATAAATACCACACTATTCCTAGATTTCCTTACGAAAATTCAGAAATACTCTCATTCTTTATGCATTATTTTCCAACAATAAAAATTAAGTGTATGATTGTTGTTGCTATTTGTGTTCACTGAAACACTAGGGTTTGAAGTACCGATATACCAGTAGGTATACTTGTTCTATTCTTGGAGAAAATAATTCTAAATCTCGGGTACTAGTAGGAGATTAAGTTCCTTCAGGAACCACTATGAGTCTAGTGGGCTCGGATTAATTTCTGTTTCTTCTCTATTTCTGTTTTTTACTTAGTTTCTGTTTCCAGAATATATTTTTGAATACATATTAATAGCATCTAATTCCTTGAGTAAGAATCATAGAATCATCAATTATTCCATGAACAAATAAAATAACTAATATTCAAAGAAAGGTTTGTTAAACATTATACAAAATAATATTTTGTTGAGATGAAGGCGATAATTTTACCCTCATACTCGTTAAAACACTTCTCTAACAGTGAAAAAGAAGTGATACACATAGAATACATTGAAACAATTAATTAAATGAAAACTTACAAAAAATAAAAGCATAAATAAACATCATTATGCAAATATACATGTTGGCCTTTCTTGAGAACTACAAATACGAAATACCACACCTTATCAATTTAGGCGTTCTTCAATTTCACTAGCAATATAATTTTTCAATTAGTAAGTATTTTTTGTCTAAAATCAAACGATTTCGATTTTAATATCTCTAGAAAAGCTTTTGAAAAATCTTCAACTAACGAAACAATTAATATTTTACCCAATTTGCCTTTGTCAATTAATTGATCAACTCAGAAAGGAAGTTATAATTGAATGATGTCCTTCTCAATGGAGTATGGAAATGAGCCCGCCATTTACCCTTGTCCAAAAGATTTTCTTCACTTAAGATGGTGGGACAGTTGCAAATAGGATTATATTCTCATTCACTTGTTAAATCTTCTGGCTTGTCGTCTATGCCTAACAGCTGGAAAGGGGAGGAGAATAATTTGCTTGTGCTTCAGTAATTGCCAATTTTGATATGTGATGTCCTTCAATTGACAGTGCACAAGCTCATTCGATTGAAGAAATGCCGTTGGGAAGATTCCTTGTTGGCCTTGGTATTGGTGTTAATACAGTATTAGTTCCAATTTATATTTCTGAGGTATGCCTCTTAACTTATAATTTCCTTATCTAAGTCCGCATTCTGAAAGTTTTAAAAAAAATTCATGCTTTAGAATCCATCCTAACTTTTGTTTTTGCTGTTCATTTCTGGGGTGCATGGAGAGGTAAGTCTGATTGAAAAAGATACTAGGGGGAAAATCTGAATAAACTACTTAGTCGTGTGGTTTGGCTATTTTTATCTTCCCAGATTGGAAAACTCGTGTTGTGTTGATCCAAGGATGAGATTTACTAATCTATGATTCATAATTTAGCCTTTTGGGGAAAAAGAAGAAGAAAACAGGAAAATTTCTAGAAGGAACATATTGAACTTTAGACATCCTCATAACACACGCTAAAAGATCTTGGAAGACAGCTGCAGCTGCGAGATGATAGTTTTGGTTTGCAAGTTTTGTGCTGACTGTCCTTGAATATTTTTGGTGAGTGATCTTTTTTCCGTTCTTGTTTTTGAGAGTGATGAGCTATCTTTTACTAAGGAGGGAAAGGCTTCTTGAGAAGGATCCTTTGGTGTTGGGAAGTGTTTGTGGGATACTCTTTTGCTTGACAGTACATATCTATTCGATCAATCAGATATCTGTAGTGATGCAGAGATACTTTGAAGAGAGATTTTATTTCTCTAATAATCTTAAATGCTTGTATTGATTTCCAATATAAAAACCATGTAAAGGTAAACACAATCTCCGCATAACTAATTCAACGTTTGGTTTCCGGTATGAAACTCTACATAAGTTAATAATATTAGCATAACTTATGCTCGAAGTTATGTTACTATAAGGGATAGAATGTGGAGTACGAATACATGTATTATCAATTTAGCAATATGTCGATTAGAGAATCTAAAGACAAAACTGCACTTAAAAGTAGGCAATCCCCAGCAACAGTCCGTGTATTATTACTAGTCTCCTTTTAACAATCAATACATTGTTATTTACCTACATAAGAATTCTTAAATTATAGTCCTTGCATAACTAGACCGCGGACCAAGCAATCCTTAGTTTCTTGTCCTTTTAATGGTTGCTTACCAGAAGTAGCTTTGACTGTTGATACTTTGATGCAACCATTGGCAGGTGGAGGACAATGCTCTATATTGCAAGTGTTCCAGGATTTATTCTTGCTCTTGGTATGCAATTTTCTGTTGAGAGCCCCCGCTGGTTATGTAAGGTAGCAATTTTTATTCGTTACATGTTTGCATTAACTCCTGTTGCTGTGACTGCCACTAATCTTGCCATGGGAGATATATGCAGGCTGGGAGACTCGATGAGGCAAAAAAAGTCATCAGAAACATATGAGGTACATCAGAAGTAGATAAAGCTATCGAAGAGTTTGGATCCGTCATAAAAAATGATGGCAGTGACTTGGACAGCAGTTGGCTAGAGGTTGTATGAAGGTGGTTTTTTTGTTAATGCATGATCCTTTATTATGTTTAAGGCGGTTGTTTAGGTTTCGTATATAAATTAACTTCACTATGCTAATTTGATCCATTCCGGTGACTAAAATCTCCGTACATTGCAACCATTTTCTCTCTTTGTTTGATTAAAATGTTTAAGAATGACTTGGATGATTGTCTCTTAGCTTCTTACAGACTGCGGGGGTTTGATGGGAATATCATGAAAATATGCTTGAAAAATAAAGCTGCATAGTACCAGGACAGAATTATGATTTTCTGCTAGTACATATGTGGAACTTTGCGGGATTTCCCTTTGTATGAGTTGGTCGGCAAAATTTAACAGCTGCCTCCACTTTTGAAGGTGAACATTGTTAAAGATGACTTTTGGCATTTAAGTGGACTATCATCTTCCTAACTCAACCGAAGTTATTATCTCCTTCTTTGATTTTTTTTCCAAGGACTAAATATTAATTTTTTTTTGTTACTCTATTACTTGTTTGGTGGAAGGCCTATAGTTAATATCTTCATCTGTTGTCTTAAGATTTTTCCTGTATGGCATGCTGGATACTCACACGTCTTGGTGTAATATGTGCCATAATCTGCTGATAGTATGCATGTTGTGGGAGCATGCGCTTCACACAAATGTCAATCCTCCAAATTAGGCTTCAACTTTATTCTTTTTTTGCAGTTGCTACCATTGGAGGTGCCTTGTTTGTACTTCAACAGTTCGCTGGTATAAATGGAGTTCTCTACTTCTCATCCTTGACTTTCAAAGATGTTGGAATCTCAAGCAGCGCTTTAGCAAGCTTATATGTAGGACTGACCAACTTTGCAGGTATTTAATGGGTCTAAAGGACTTGAGACGCACTTTGCATCACCTTAAATTTCACTTGGTTCCAAGATAATGTTTAGTTATCACAGTGTGCTTCTTGCAGGTGCACTATGTGCTTTATACTTGATGGATAATGTTTTGAGCCGCGCGGTATGCTCAGATGTCGTCTTTTAAGGATTATAGACTTCAAAACCTTGCTATGCATGGGGGAAGTAGCTAGGTGACTGAAAGATAAGTCCCCCGTGGCATGATTCTGGTTCCTAATCCCCTCCCGTCCTCCCCACCCCAAACCCCCTCCCTTCTGGCACAATAACAGAGAAAAGGAAAATAAATATAAAATGCTTGGAGGTCATTTTCCAAATAGTCAACTCACTTCCATTGGATCTGTCTTTTGCAGGCTTTATCAATGTTTCTTATTGTCTGTGCTATCAGCTTTCCATTGGAAGGTGAAATAAGCAATAACTTATCAATACTCGGAACAATCTTATATGCATCCATCTTTCCCGTTTCATAAAAATTAAAAAAAAAAAAAGCAATCTTGTATGCGTCCATAAAAAAATGCTCTGAGAATTCTACTTGAATTTCCCTGCGCTCTCTCTCTCTTTACCATTTCACTCTGGTATAGGTATATGTTCCCCTTTGCTGTTGGAGCTGGGCTAGTAACTGGTCTTATAATACCAGAGCTCAGCAGCAGCAGGATGCAAGGGAAGATAATGAGCTTTACTTTCTCCGTTCATTGGGTATGTAGCAAGATCATGTGTGTCGTTTCTGCGCTTCAAACCGATTAGCTGCAACATATTAAGTTGATTGCATGAACTCTCTCTCAATGCAAATTTTTACCTTTTTCCTGCATCTGCTCCTGCCAATGGGAGTTGAACACTAAGAAGGGCATTTCCCAGATACCCTTTACTTTTTCTTTATTTTTTTGGTTTTGAGCTTTCTATGGCCATTCACAATTTGTCGCTTTCCTTCGGTGTAGCCTCTTATCTCAGCAGCAATTGTCTCTCGGTGAAAGATGTTTATACTGATTTGGACTTGTTGATGGTGATTGAACAGGTCGACAACTTCTTGGTGGGTTTGTTTTTTCTAGAACTCGTTGAGAAATTTGGTGTTGCTCCAGTTTATGGAAGCTTCGGTGCTTTTTCTTTGATGGCAGCAGCATTTGCTTACTATTTTATAGTTGAGACTAAAGGCCAATCTCCTGAAGAGATTGAGATGTCACTAAATCCCAATTTTCAGGGCAAATGTAATTCGGAATAATCTCATCTCATATGAAGAAAGATAGGAGATTGTGGACAAATAGTAGGTGCCTGTAGTGATCATCTTGTCGCAAGAGAGTGCACTTCCGGTCATTGCATTTTGACCATCCTGACACTTTGATTGGTCTCTGGAGCTCAAATTCAAGCTACATTATTTCTAACACAATTATGTGCTCGATTTTATCTCATTTTGAACTTTAACTCATAAACAACGTTATAAATGATATTGTAATATTATTCTTTTGTTAGTTTCTTTTGCAAACTGAGACTTTTCTTCGAAGGGTCTTTGTTATTGAACCTTCACTAAACAGGGGATTGTTGCTATGCCTGGTCCAGTGCTCGCTTTCATTCTTGTTAGGTTCCTTATAAGTTCATGGCATCAGTTTTAGCTTCAAAGATAGAGATTTGAACTCCTTTAGCAATTCTTGAAGGGATAAATTATGTAAGAATAGAAAAGGAAGGTAACTTTAGTGGAGAAATGATGCATTCTTTTTGTTTTTTTTCTGAGTTGTAGGAATGCACTATTCTCCATCTTGAATTCTGTTACTTATGTTCAACTTCAGCTTATGATTGTCTAGAGCAATAGTTGGTGTTGCCAAAATACTTTTTTCCCTGTAATATGAGGGGAGTACTATATATTAAGACCACTATAATTAAAGCTTCCAAGGATTTTGCGCTGAGATTTCTTTTAGGTGGTGGGGTCATAATATCTCCCTCAATAACTTAAAGCTGATTTGATTGCAGAATGTGTTTTGTTGTCCTTTTCAACCTTTTTGTGTCTTCTCCCTGATATCTTTTTTTGGTTGAATGCAGAGCAGAATTTTGTACTCCTTGTTTCTTATGGATATACTTGGTGTGCTACAAGCTTTCTTTTCGGAGTTAGTTCTCCAAACTCAAATTTGCAATGTAATTCAATGCAGTTCGCCAAAAAAAAAAAAGGAACTGATAATAACAAATCAAACATAAAAACAAATAAATAGAACAACAGAGAGAAATTTACAGACAGTGAGAATTGAGAGCTCATTAGATTATGTTTACATTTAAATGTTTTTATCCAGGCTTCAATGTCACATTTTTTCCGAAATGGGCTCTTCTAGAATAAAAAGGGCAGCACGGTGCACTACGCTCTCGGCCTCCCGCTATGTTCGGGATCCGGGAAAAAATCGGATAACAAGGATCTTGTCATACGCAGCCTTACCATGCAATTTAGCAAGAGATTGTTTCTATAGCTCGAACTCGTGATCTCTTAGTCACATAGAAGTAAATTTACCAGTTACGTCAAGGCTTGAACCGGAGCGCTTCAAGAATCACTCCATCTTTTGGCAGACTGGTTAAATGCTTCCTTTCGGCTTCTGAACTTTTTATCGAAGGGGTTCTTAGAATCGTATGGATGAAGACGTGGTCTAACAGGATCTCTGTATACCATTGAATTTCATTCGAAGAAGGAGCCATATAAAAGCAATATGTAAACTGAAACTATCATTTTTAATGTCAAAAACTCAGTAATTCCTTTTTGAGAATGAGCCATCATTCTACTTGTGTTGTGTGCTTCTATTTATCGTTCTATTTTTCATCATCCTACTTTTTATCGTTCACATTTCAATAATTTAGAATTCACTTTTGTCATTAATATCAATAAAAGAAAGGTCATTAATATATGGGAAGATCAAGTGATTAATGGATTTTCTATTTTCAGAATATGAAACGGACGTGCAACTGAGTTTTTTTTTTTTTTTTTTTTTTTTTAAAAAAAAATTTGGCAGTGGAGGTGCAGTGTCCTTTACTCTTTGCAGATTCATCAACAAATGAATTGCGACAACTGGGAGAGGAAAAAAGTACAAAATAAAATAAAATGTCACAACCTGTGACAATGTGACAAAGGGACTTTTTCCATACTTCACAAAATTGGATGATAGAAATTACCCTTTCTCTGCTTATCCTTCGAGAATCTTAAAAAGTGCGAATCCTTTTCAAGCCTTTTCTTTTTCTTCCCTTTTTCTCAACTTCCTTTTCACACAATCATCTCTTTTTCTTAAAATTATTTTTTCCCCTACTTTAAAGGACAATCCAGTGCACGCGTTCACTCAAGTATGAAAAAGGGCCATTTTCAAGCAGAGATAAATTCAGAATTTTAAAAGCATGAGCGTATTATGAGCGTTAGAGACCCGAGTTTCTTAAAAGATGTTTGAGAAATGTTTTTCTTGGTTTAAGAATTTTAAAAATTCAAAACAAAGGCTAAAGAAAGAGACTGAAAAAAAGAACAAAGAAAAACATGTTACTAATAAAAAAAGGAAAAACAGAAAGAAACAAAAAACTGTGTTTAATAAGAAAAAGCAGCAGGACATGGGAATTTAACCCTATTTATTAATTAAATATAATTTAAAAGAAGAAAGAGTACATGATCGAACCCCTCATTACAAAGTAGAAGGTGCACCTCCTTACCAGTGCACTAATTTACTCACTTGAGCGTGAGTTCACACATGTTAATTTAAGTATTTCAGCTAAAATTCACTAGTGCTATACATGCTTTAGGGAGAGGAGGTCGGGTTCACGTGAACCCCCCTCCCATGTGCATTCGCTCATGCCCCCAAAGGAGTATGACGTAAGCAGTCTACCTTGATGCAAATATACATGTCTAATTTTATGGCTCAAATACATAATCTATATATCACACGGAGCCCATGTCATGCGGAGGTAACTTTCCCCCTTACTATATTACGTCTAAATGATGTTGAACACCACAGTTCCTGCCATGTTTTTGAATTATTCGTCATGGTCCTTACAAAACTGTGAAGTCTCTTTTGAATCTTTCTATCATTAGAAGTTGGAGCTCAGGAAATTATAGAATATAAATATAGCTCATCTTCCAGAATAATTCTATATGAAATTCATACATACAATTGTACCTTTCGTTACCAAATACATAAGTGATATTGAACCAATTGCAAATTACTGCTTTTTCTTATCTTTTTTAAGTGAAAGCCTACTGCTTTGTGTTTGAGAGGTAGAATGCGTGGCCTAGAACATGCGAATCACTTGATTTTGATTGAATATTTTCTAGTCTAGAATGAGTTTTTGTCTATGACAAGAAAGTTAAAGCATACTCTTTTTTTTGGTCATAAGGAAACTAATATTATTACTACTAAAGGAGTTTGTTACATAGCTTGATTTGTATATGATATATATGAAACTTAGTCATTTATGTGTGTAAATATCATATATACCATTGAGTGTAATGAGACTGAAAATAACTAAAATTGAAGTAGATTAATTGTCTAATTTTGGGGTTTTTTGTAGTTTGTCTCCGATTTACGTACTCATATGCTATTCATAATTTATTGTTTCGACTAATTTATTTACGTCCATAGTATGAATGTTCTCTAATATCCTCTAATTGTCGCATTAAATTGCTGTTGATATGGGGATGAAGCACAAATTTCAGCCCCCTCACTCCCAAAGTCATCAACAATTGGCACGTAAAACAAAGTTAATGGTCAACCAAAGAACAAAAATAAAGAATAAAATTTACAAATCATTTCTTGTCCTTTGGTTGACCATTGAATCATTATTCTTGTTTTAATGCTTAAAACTACTGTTAATTTTAATTCAATTTTACTTTTTTTACAAAAGAATATATTCTTTCAACCAATTAAACGATTTATAAGTTGTGCTCATATATCAAGGCGAACAACTTTACTAAGTTATTACTATCTTCGAAGATTATAGAGAGATAAATAGAA
Organism: Nicotiana obtusifolia; assembly: GCA_002018475.1. NCBI lineage: Eukaryota > Viridiplantae > Streptophyta > Magnoliopsida > Solanales > Solanaceae > Nicotiana > Nicotiana obtusifolia. Next base: position 8,317 of record MCJB01049177.1, on the reverse strand, counting down.
AATGAACTCCACTCAGATACTATTACTCTACAAAAGTTAATTAAAGCTTGGAGCTAGGATTAGTCTCAAGTTGTGGACTACTATTAATTTATTTTATTTTATTTTGGGTTGA
>MCJB01049176.1:65596-77739 GCA_002018475.1 Nicotiana obtusifolia | reverse complement strand
GCTAAGTTTAAGAAATAGTCACGCAGGACTCCAAAACAAGTAAGAATTAATGTCTTCCATAACTATACAATAATATATGCCAAACGCAAACTTCACACGCCAAACGCTTGGATCTTCTTCACCATCAAATGTGCATCATGAAGCTCTTTAGCTTGACTTCTCGTGAATGGTCTTGAAGGTTTAAACGTATCATGATCAGGTTGACCTGCATCAAAAGATTTATGCCGATAGAAAGGTTCGAGATGTGTCTTACATGGTTGGCGAGAAGGTCTTGCTGAAGGTTTCGCCCATGAAAGGTGTTATGAGGTTCGGAAAGAAAGGGAAATTGAGTCCTCGATTCATTGGGCCGTTTGAAGTACTTCGGTGAGTTGGGGAGGTGGCTTATGAGCTTGCTTTGCCACCCAGTTTGTCGAGTGTACACCCAGTGTTTCATGTTTCTATGCTCCGAAAGTATATTGGGGACCCGTCTCACATTTTGGACTTCAGCACAATTCAGTTGGAGAGGCATGTTATATACATCTACAAGTCTTAACCGCCTATGTGGGCTCCACCGAGAGCTGCTTGGCGCGCGAAAATGCGAATTTCTCTCAACTCGAAGATCGTATCGACAAACGGTTTAATGCGTTAGACACTAGGCTCATAGATCTTCAATTTTGTGGGTAGATCACCCCGTAATTCCAAGTAAATTAGGAAAAAAGCTTAGTGATATTTGACCTAAAGTATGAGTAAAATTATGAACGTAAGTTGCAACAACTTTTGTCGACTTTTGTTTCATAACTCGTTTTCCTTCAAGACTTATGAAACGGGTATTATATGATTCAAATACCTTAAAACATAACCTCTTATTAATATTAATCACCTCTAGATTTACCCGAAAATACGAGTACAACATCCTTTATTCGTTTAACTTCTAGTACTTGTTAACCACTCTTATACACCCTTATATCATTTAAGACCAATAGGACTAAATTCTTATCATCTCAAAGATAATCTCTTCTCGGACCTACGTAGACTAACTTACGGCGTAAGCTAACGTATGCAAATATGGGTTGTAATAGGTCAAAATCGAAATTCGGACCAAAACCCGAATACCCATGCACCCCTAGCCCGGTTATGTAATTTATTTTGAAATCCGACCTCAATCTGAGGTGTAAATTCCAAATTTACAAAAATTCCTAATTCTACCTAATTCCCTAATTGCAACAAGTTGATCGCAAACGCGAACTGCCCCCCTTCGCAAAAGCGACCAGATCCTTTGCAAATGCAAAGATGCCCAAACTCACATAGCATCACAATTGTGATGATAGAGTCGCAAACAGGGATACAAGACACATCGGAAATACGACTCTTTCCTCGCAAATGCGAGAACCACAGTCCCCAGCCCATGCTCGCAAATGCGATGAGGTGATCGCAAAAGCGAGGCTCGCATTTGTGAGCCAGACATCGCAAATGCGAGATCTGCAATCTAGCACCAGAAACAAATTGCACCAGCTATTTCAAAAGTCCACAAATCCATCTGTAGCCTATCCGAAACTCACTCGAGTCTTTCGGGCTCCAGACCAAACATTCACACAAGTGTAATAATATCATACGAACTTGCTCGCGCGAACAAACACCAAAATAAACACCTAGAACTATGAATCAGATACCAAAACAAAAGAAATTTTCAAAGAAACTTAAGAACTTTTAATTTTTCAACCGGACGTCCGAATCATGTCAAATCAACTCCATTTTGCACCAAATTTTGCAGACAAGTCATAAATACTGAAATGAACATACACCAAAGTTCTGTAACCATAATCCAAATCCAGTAGCAACAAAGTCAACCTACGGTCAAACTTAGGAATTCTTTAAACCTTTAAACTTCTAGTTTTCAACAAATTACGTTAAATCAAGTTAGGGACTTTCGAATTCGATTTCGGGGATACGCCCAAGTCCCAAATCATGATACAGATCCACCCGGACCGTCAAAACACTAATCCGGGTATGTTTACATAAAACATTGACCGTAGTCAATTCAAATGAGTTTTATGGCTAAATTTCACTTTTTCATAGATTTTTCACATAAAAATTTTTCAAAAAAACATACGAACTACGCACACAAATAGAGGAAGGCTAAACGGAGCTATTCGAGGTCTCGGAGCACAGAAATGAAAGGTAAAACTATAGATGACCTATCGAGTCATCACATTATATTATCTTACCTAATTTAAACAATGGAAGATTCAACACATAATATTTAGTTGATTTTGAAGTCCTAAATATTAGAAAAATAATTAAATGAATATCCCTTGATATTAGAAAAATAATTAAATGACTATTTTGTCTAGTGTGAAATATATTTTTAAAAGGATTTCGCACTTTTAATATTGTATAGATAGATAGATACATATAGCTTATAATCACGAGAAATCTACACTAAATGCCCATGAAACCTAAATTTATTACCATTCTTTACCCGTTTTTAAAATAATTACAAAACATACCCACTCCACTCAAACTTATTACCCGGTCGTCCACCAAAACTCTAGTCCTTCAGTCACAAAAGACTCCTAAAACCAAGCTAACAAACTTTCCTAGTTATTCTTTGGTTAATCAACCAAAAACAAAGCAACTTTCTTTAAATTCTAATTTTTGTGTAATATTGTTGGTTCTGGAAATAGCTAAACTTTTTCTTTATTTCTCTCCCTCTTTCTTTCAGTTTCAGTTTTAAATTCAGTATTGAATTAACTGCTAATTTGTTTAGTATTTCAATTAGCTTAGCACATAATTCAATTATGGCAAAATTTTAAACTAAAAAAAAAAGAATTTAAACTCCATGTGTATAAGTTTAAAATTTCATATATGAATTTTCATGTAGGTTTTGAAGTGTTTATTGTTCGAGTTTAATGGGTATTGTTTTATGATGTGTAGATTGTGGTTAATGATGATTTGTGGATATTTAATTGTGACAAAAATTAATCTGCCATTGGAGGACCTTGAAGCTTGAAACTCATAAATTGGATTTGTTGAGTTTGTGGTTATTTTGATTTGATTCTGACTGAGTATGTTCGAAATGTTAATTGGAGGATGTGTCTATATTCTGAGTTAATTTCGTGGAGATTTTAGAGTAGATTTTTAAATTTTGGATTGAAATTAAGTTGAACTAGCAAAGAAGATAGATTTGTATTGTATACCAAAATGGTATTTTTCTATACTGTATTGGTATATAATAATTAATTCAAGAGTATATAATTAACTACAATAGTACACTACTAAAAATTTTTTGAAAGAATGAACCAATCCTCTATATACCAAAATAACATACTATATACCATTTTGGTATATTATATTTAATTCAATAGTGTATAATTTATTGTGTTGAACTGACAAAGAAGAATTTGTACTGTATACCAAAATTCTATACTATATACCATTTTGGTATACAATTCATATCGCGATATACTATTATAGTATATTATATAATGTAATGGTATACTATTACAATTAGATCCTTTTAGAATTTTTTGAAATTTTTATTTAGTTCTTTTTTAACTTTTCAATAGAATTTTCATATTTTTTTCGTAAACCAAAATATTTAGTTTGAAATATTTGATTGGAGGTTTGTGGCTAAAGTTTGAGTCAATTTGACGGAAATTCTAGAGTAGAATTTCTGAAATTTAGGTTGAAATTGAGTTGTACTAGTAAAGAAGATAGATTTGTACCAAAATATTATATTGTATACTGTATTGGTATACAATAATTAATTCAAGAGTATATAATTATTTATAACATTTTACTACTAATTTTATTTGAATGAATGAACCAATCCTCTATATACTAAAATAATATACTATATATTATTTTGGTATCTAATATTTAATTCAATAGTGTATAATTTATTGCGTTGAACTGGCGAAGAAGAATTTGTACTATATACCAAAATAGTATATAGTATACTATTTTGGTATACAGTTTATTCCAGTGATATACTATATAATGTAACAGTATACTATTACAGATTGGTCCTTTTAGAATTTTTTGAAATTTCCATTGAGTTCTTTTTCAACTTTTCAACGGAGTTTTCATATTTTATTATTATTGTCGTAAACCAAAATATTTAGTTTGAAATATTTTATTGGAGGTTTGTGGCTAAAGTTTGAGTCAATTTGATGGAAATTCTAGAGTAAAGTTTTAAAATTTTGGTTGAAATTAAGTTGAACTAGTGAAAAAGACTAATTCTATTACAACTAATTACTCGCCCAACCTAATGCATAAGTAGCTTTCCTTTTTCATCACGCCATCAGTTCTCATTTCTCAAGGAGAAACAGAATATACTTTTAAGAAGTTTCAAAAACGTTTTTCCTCTTTCACTTCATGAAAAATCACAATTTTTAAATAGGTAAATATGAAGTTCAATCACAAAAAATATAGCATTTTTATGTTGTTTGTATTGTAACTTTTTCTTGCTGCCATCACCCTTTTTTTTTTTTATGCTCCATCATTTATTTTATCTCCTAAAAGTAAAACCAAAAATAATATGTACAATCTAACTAAGATTTGAATTTTTATGCGTGTTTGGAGTGTTGTTGGAATTTATTGGGTATTTTTCTTTGATGTGTAGATTATGATGTTGATGCTAATTTTCGAAGATATTTTTGTAAGAAAATTAAATCCATCATTGAAGTATCTTGAAGCTTGACATTCACTAATTGGATTTATTGAGTTTGTAGTTATTTCGATCCAATTGTAATTGGAGTGTGCTTGAATATTGATTGGAGGTTGTGGTTATATTTTGAATCAATTTGATGTAGATTTTGGAGTAGATTTTATAATTTTGGGTTGAAATTGGGTTGAACTAGCGAAAAAAAACGAGTTTATACTATATACCAAAATGGTATATTGTATACCATTTTCGTATATAATTAATTATGATAATACAATGTTACAGTATACTGTTGAATGAAGAACACAGGATATTGTTTTGATATATTGTATACTATTTTGATATATTTCTAATAATATTATTACAAAAAATAGACAAATTAATTTTTAAAAAAATGAGATTTGAAGTCTTACAATTGAACAGGATTTAAAAACTCCTAAACTCATTGAAAAAATTGATTTATTAGAGAATCAGTTTGCTTTACAAATTTGTGGAGACCATCCAAATCAATTTTGGAATAGGAAAAGGCATATAGTTAGTCTTCCTTTTGAAGAAGACTTTTCGGAGGATAATACTCCTACTAAAGCTAGACCTTGCCAAATGAATTCAGAATATTTGGAATTATCCAAAAAAAAAAATTGATTCTTTGCGGCAGAAAGGTCTTATAAGGCCTTCAAGGTCTAAATGGTCTTGTACTGCTTTTTATGTTAATAAACATGTTGAACAGGAATGAGGAATTCCAAGGTTAGTTATTAATTATAAATCCCTTAATAAAGCTTTAAAGTGGATAAGATATCGAAACCCTAATAGAAAAAGATTTATTGGATAGATTACATGATGACATAATATTTTTAAAATTTGATTTGAAATCTAGTAATTGGCAAATATAGATATTTGAGTTTGATAGATATAAAACTGCTTTCAATGTCCCAATGGGTCAATATGAGCGGAATGTTATGCCATTTGGCTTAAAAAATGCCCCTTTTGAATTTCAAAAAATTATGAATGATATTTTCATGCCTTATACAAATTTTATAATTATTTATATTTATGATATTTTAGTATTTTCAAAAAATATTGAGATTCATTTTAAACATTTGGATCTGTTTAGAAAAATCATAATTCAAAATGATTTAGTCATCTCTAAACCAAAGATGGCCCTTTTCCAGACTAATATAAGATTCTTAGGTCATAATATTCAGAATGGAAGAATAGTTCCGATCCAAAATAGCATTGAATTTGCATCCAAATTCCCTGATGTGATAATTGATAAAACTCAGCTCCAAAGGTTTTTAGGAAGCCTTAATTATATTTCTCCTTTCATAAAGGACCTAGTTAAGGATACTTCAATTCTTTATGAAAGATTGAAGAAAAATCCGAAAGCCTGGACTAATAATCATACTACAGCAGTTAGGTTAATTAAGTAGAAAGTTAATAACCTTCCATGTCTTACACTTGCTAATCCAAGTTGGGCAAAAGTAGTTGAAACTGATGCCTCAGAGATTGGATTTGGTGGACTATTAAAACAATATTCTCCGATTGATAAGCAAGAATATCTTGTTCAATTCTATTCGAAAAAATGGAATAATTCCCAAAAGAATTATGCTACTGTGTCTAAGGAAATCCTTGCTATAGTAAAATGTATATTAAAATTTTAGACTGATTTATATAATCAGAAGTTTTTAATAAAAACTGACTGCCAAGCAGCAAGATTTATCTTTAATAAAGATTGTAAACAAGATGTTTCTAAACAGATGTTTGCAAGATGGCAAGCCTTGTTAGCTCCATTTGATTTTGAGATTATTTATAAAAAAAGGACAAATAATAGTCTCCCTGACTTTCTTACTAGAGAATTTTTGAGTTAATAACTCTTTTAATCTTTTGATAGAATATGAGACCTGCATATAGGCCTCCTCGAGGAAGGGGACGAGGAAGAAAACCGGAATCTTCCTATGGCAGAGGAAATATCCTAGCCCAGATAGGAAATCAGCAGCTAATAGCCGCCAATGTCGCAGGAACATCAGGTCTTAATACAGACCACCCAATGTATAAAGAATTTTTGGATTTTATGAAATCCAAACAAGGCACAGACAACAATCCTCCATCATATTCCTCAACATTGGCAGATGATAGCCATGATAATATTGAGGTTTACAACCAGAAAGGGCAAAAAGAGTTAATAATTCTTTTAGAACAGTCCGACCTGAAATGGAAGGATAACCCTTGGCAAATCATGATCAGGTATTTTGATACAGCATCATATGCTACCACTGCTTATAAATACAGGATGAATTATGAGCTAATTCTTTCATCTACTGGTTCAGCTGAAATTCAGCATTTCTATCTAGCAAATACAAAGAGAATTTATAATTTCTCTAAGATTATTATAAAGAAGATAATAGCCTCAGATGAATGGGGAATTAGTACATTAAAGTAAAGAGAATATACTCATCCAGAACAGAAAGTCTCGGTAAAGTTCAATTACTGGGATTATAGCATAAGTTTTTATAAAACTTTCTTATATGAGAATCCTAATAGGAAATACTCTTGGTACATAAAATTATGTTCCAATTTGTCTGAACAACAGATACCAATGTTTACTTGCTTGAATGTTTGAATGCTTGATCCCCCCTCGACACAGCATAGCTTTTGTAATAGATTTCATTTCATCAATGCATTCAGCTTTCATTCATCAATTGCTCATTTCAGTTCTCTCAGACGTTCACGACATTGGTTTTCCCGTATGGCACTGACACTCTAGTCTAGCGTACGGAGGGGACCTCATCTAGCGGTGGATATCATATGGTCTATCTTTGGAAATACTACCGCCAAATTTTAAGAGTTTATATACTCAATGGGTAGATATATCTCCCAAAATTATTGCATTGCAAAAAGATAATATCTTTTTTGATGGCATAGCAACAATGTATTTTTTCATAGAATTCTCTATTCCATGGATTATGAAATGGGATGTAGAAGTCAGTCAAACCAGGAAAGGATTTTCTTAAACAGAGGTTTTTTATACGAAATTCTGGAGCAAATTACTTGAATCAGACCAAACAGAAAAAATTCATGGTCAAGAGATTATTGAAGAAATGAAAAAGAAGATTGAAGCTTATAACACACAAGAAAAGACGACCAATGTCGAAATGGAAGAACTGAGTCCATTCCAGCAAGTTACTAGACGACTTCAAATGAAAAAAGGAGCTATCTCTAAAAAGGAAATTATTGCTTCCTATTTTGAAGAAATAAAAAAAGATCTAGTAAGAAATTTCGGAGTTGAAATGTCAGATGATGTTTCAATGGCTTCAATAGGAAACACTACAGATAAAGAAACCTGTTTGGCAGAAGAAGCCCAAGAAAGCCAATAAGACCTGGTCAATTTAGATGAAATTGAAGAATTCCTGAAGAAAATGAAGGAAGGAGTGGAAGAATCTTTCGTCAGAAATGATAAAGGAAAAGGTAAAGCCTGAAAAAAGACACTGAAGGCCCCCCCATTGAATAGTTGGGGTAATACAGCCGAAAAACTTTAATAAAAGTATCTGACCCCACCATGAGAGGTAGTCAGGAATCTACTTTTATAAAGTAAATTGTCCCTTTCTCTTTTAACTTTTTCTTTGTCGATCATGATGTAATTATTTTATCGGTCATTTTACTGTTTAGTTTTTGTTTGTTTTTAGTCCGATCCATTATATAAGGATCTCAATTCGTTAGAAAGAAGGCAGGCTTTCTGGAGCCAGACTTTAGGAACTCTCTCTCTCTCTCTCTCTCTCTTTGTAAAAATATCTTCTCTTTGTTCAGTTAATATTGGACATAAAATCAGAAAAGGTCATTTGGCCACAACCTCGGCAGTCTAAGGTATTTTTTAATTTTAGTTTTTAATATATCATAGATAATCATTTATCCTAAATGATAGGCTAAATACTAAAGTGCTGAACTTATGCATACTAGACTATTCTTATGCATGTTTTGGTATTGATTTTATACTGTATCACCCGACAGTTCTAAGTTGAGACTATGGAGCCCAGGCAGTTCACAGTCCAGGTAGTAAACCCTGGTTATGGCAGCATAACCAGTGGTCCTCAAGAATCCGTATTAGCCAGGAGAGCGAGTTGAAGGGTTAGAAAGAGGACCGTGGTTTAGGGTTTGCTTGACCGGACTGTAGCTTGACAGGGATGGTGTCTCTGTAAAAGGTTCTCTGTAGCTCCATTAAAGCGATCCAGTAGTAACAAGTTGTATTAGGGCCATGTGAAAGGATAGAAATAGGTGCTAAATTCAATACAATTTTCTCTCATGAATATCATTAGAAAGCAAACTACCGTTAAAAACAGTAGGAAAGAAGAATATGATATGCCTCAACAATTAGACCTTCTTAATAAATGGACAATTCCTAGAATTCAATCTAAGGTTATATACCAACTAGGTACCTTTGAAAAATTAGGTTTAAAACAAGTAGTTAAAACTACTGAAGAGACTATCACAGTAGATAATGATCATGCTACTTTTAGATTATTATCAGAAAATGATTTAGCCCCTTACAGGAAAACCAATCAATTTTTGCATATTGACTTAATACAAGTTGCTTTCAAGCCACTTACGTTAAGAGGCTAACCTGAAAGCTTCATAGCAGCTCTCAGAGATGGCAGAAACCAAAATTGAAAAAAGTTCCTTATAGGGACAGTACAAACCAGTTTGGCCTACGGCCCTATACATTTTAATGCATATCCTAACTTACAAATTTCTTTAAGTGATGAAAACTCTTTAAATTCTTTGATATTGAGTATTAAACTTCATGGTTATGATTATATGTCAGGAACATAGGTTATATGTATCTGTGACAGGATTTATTATAAGCCTTTATATATTTTAAACCTTATGTGCAAAATTATGGATTTCAAAAATAAAACTATTCTAATAGAAACTAATTTTGGTAAGTCTAAAGTTACTACCAGAAGACCTATTAAGTGGGATGAAATAGATTTTCCTAAAGAATAGGTCATTGAAAAAGCAATAGCTCCACGAAATAACATTAACAGTGAAATCACAGAAGTCGAACAAACTTCTGATGGAACTGTTAAGATCAGGTTTAAACCCAATCAGGCTGATAATATCAATTATTCATCTAGATTGACTAGATCAAATTTCTCTTATATTTCACTTGTTGATTATACTGTAGATTTTCCATTTAGAGTGTCTACATCACAAATTAGAGAAAATAATAGAGTAGATGTCATAAAAATTAGTACTGATAATATTGCCAGTGCTATTCCTGATCCAACTAAATCCGAAAAGGATTTTTCCAATGGTTTAAATAGATAGAAACCAAAAAGATTTTAGTACGGGTTCACCGGTGAGAAAAATAATTTCTGAAGAATTTTAAAAACCTAGATGGGAACTTTTCAGAAATTAATTTTTTGATAATTTTGATAAGAAACTAATAAAATTCTTTCAAGATGATTTTTATAATGATATTAGTAGTCACAATAAGATAATTACTTTTGTGCCATGGTTGACGGTTATATTTCCATGCTAGAAGAGATTATAAGCTCAATAATGGTGAAATTACTAGATCCGTATTTCTCCCACAAACATCTTTCCAAATGGGAGAAAAGGATAAATTAATTTATTATACTGCATTCTCAAAATTGTTTGATGATGATACTGGCAAAATTACTGCTAGAAATTTGAATACTATGCTCACATAGAATAATTATACTAATATATATATATATATATTCTGGGTGAACAGATAGTTTCAATTAATGAAAGATTGGACAGATTAATAACAGAAGTCCAAAAAATATCTAGAAAGGATACTACAAAAGGTAAAGAACAAATTGCTGCTACAAGTATCCAACCACCTCCTGAGGTCAAAGACTTTAAAATAAAAAGTCTCGAAGACCTGGAGAATTTATTAGATAAAAAATTTGAAGGATTTAAAGTTAGTCCTTTAAATTTAGAGTACTTATCTGATGAAGAGAGAAAAGTAAAACTCTCTGATGAGATTAATAAAATCTCAGAAAAGTTTGCTCGTAAACCGGTTCAAAGATTTTTTATTATCCTTAGCCAACTCCTTAAGATGTACTCATAGAGGAACCTGATGCTACTCATTATTCCCAGAACTATAGTGACACAGAAATCTATGAATATAACATAGATGGTTTTACTGACCGTCAAATTTATACCCAAGTACATAGAATGCTTATGTACAGCACTATCTGAAAGGTTAATAAGAATTCTGAAAAAACCATTGCTGAGATAATAATGGAAGGTTTTACTGGCCAATTAAAAGGGTGGTGAGACAACTATTTAACGAAAAAGCAGCGCGCAAAAATTATGGGAGCTGTTAAAATAGAAGATAGTTAGAGTGTTCAAAATGCTGTATATTCCTTGGTTCTTAATATTATAGAATATTTCTCTGGAAGATGGTCAGACAATAGTGAGACCTTAATGACCATGCTCCAAAATCTTAGATGTAATACATTGATAAATTTTAGATGGTATAAGGATGTTTTCTTATCCAGGGTAATGGAATTACCAGAGTGTAATAGCACTCACTGGAAGTCCAATTTATTGATGGGCTCCCAACACTCTTTGCTGAAAGAGTTAGAAAAACTCTTTGAGTAACTGCAATGAGTATAGATTATAATAGCTATACATATGGAAAGCTTATTAGTGTATGCACACGAGAAGGCTTAGCTCTATGTAATGAGATTAAGTTAAGCCAGGAAATCAGGAAACATCGTCTTAATAAAAGACAACAGTCAGGAAAATTTTACGAACAATTCACCATAGACATTCCTAAGAATAAAAAGTCTCATAGACATAAGAAAGATCAGAAAAAACCTTATAGGTATACTGTCACGACCCCAAATCTCCCTCCCTCGGGAGTCGTGATGGCGCCTACTAATGGGAGCTAGGCCAGCCGATAATTAAACTCATTAATTATATTAACATTCATACTTAATTGCTCGCAAAATCATAAACATAAATAATGTTAACATGTGCAAATATTATATATACATCGCCTTCCCTTTACAAAAATCTACCCAAGAACTGGTGTCACAGTGTTCACAGACAGTCTAAGAGTTACTACACACAAAGGTCTTGAAAGAAATATCCAAAATGCTATTTCCGAACTACATGGAAATAGAGACAAAAGTATGGGCAGATGACGTCAAGAGCTGCGAACGGCTGCAGTCCTACCTTGAGTCGCCTGGAAGGTCGCGCCAAAATCTGAAAGTCCGCCTTACTTACTGTCCGACACCTGCTGCGCCGGTATCTGCACAAAAGTGCAGAGTGTAGTATCAGCACAACCGACCCCATGTGCTGGTAAGTGCCTGGCCTAACCCCGGCGAGGTAGTGACGAGGCTAGACCGGACTCCAGATAAACCTGTTGAACATAACATATGCATATATATATATATATATATATATACCTATACACTACTACAATTAGCAACTAAACATGGATAAAATAAACAGATAAGGAAGTAAA
>MCJB01049176.1:51651-65320 GCA_002018475.1 Nicotiana obtusifolia | reverse complement strand
TATATATATATATATATATATATATATATATATATATATATATATATATATATATATATACTGGCGTATCATTCGCCTTTCTTTCATAATATTCTGCTGCAGGCGTGCCACTCGCCCCTCATATATACACATCATAAAAATTTCCACGGATTTAATCCGGCAATTTAAAACATCATTATTATTTGCATTTCAGCAATATCATGAATATCATTCATCGATGATTAGCATTAATGTACAATAATTAGCATCATGCGACTCACGGTCGTGTTTGACACTAAAGTAGGTACTCGTCACCTTACCTATACAATATTTTCACATAAGAGCAATTTAGCATATACCACATAGTTCCTAATTCCTCAAGCTAAGGTTAAGACGAACACTTACCTTGCTCGGCAACAATTTAAGGTTTTCAATAAACCTTAGCCTTGACACCTTGCGTCCAAAGGCTCCAGATCTATTCACAAACAATTCATCGTATTCAATACTCACAATGGAAACCAATTTCCATTTAAATTTATACGTCTTATGGGTTAATTCCCAAAATTGACTCAAGGTCAATAGTGGGGCCCATTCATCGAAATCGTTCGAATTTCATAAAATGCAATTACCCATTACAATGTGGGCCTATACATCTTAAATTCGTCAAAATCCGTCATCGGATTGACCTAAATCATCAATTTCATATTTTCAGAAATTGAGAAGAACCCTAGGTTCTAGGTTCTTCTCTTTCACAAATTCGTGAATTTACAATGGGATTAAGCATGGAAATCATAATCTAAGAGGGATTTAGGGTATAGAATACTTACCCGATGTTTCTCTTGAGATTCCCTCTCTATTAGTTCTAAGATTCACTTTAATCTTCTTCTCAAAAGCCCCAAATATTTTCAAGATAGTGTAACCCCTTTTTATTTGCAAGATTAATCAGATAATCTTCTTTGCATGTGTGTTTTGGGGTTGATTTCTAGTGATTCTTTGTGTTTGTAATTGCTATCTCTCGTGGGTATAGAGTATTATGTTTCACATGCACCCAAATGGACCCTAGGTCCTATTTATAGTGGGTTAAAAAGTCGGGTAAAAGTACTCAATCAGAGCCATTTCGCGACACAAATGTGGGATTCGCGGTTCGCTTTTCTCACATGCGAACCGCTTTTCCCATCGCGGATTGAGCAAAAAAGTTGGCCAAGGTTCTGTCCAATTTCGCTATGCCCAAGTGCATTTCGCGGTTCGCATTTTCAACATGCGGACCGCTTTTCTCGTCGCGAAATAGCCCCTCATGTTCTGCCCGTGTTCGCGACCCCTCATGTCAATTTCGCGGTTCGCTTTCTCAACATGCGAACCGCTTTTTGACCGCGTTTTCCACCTTAAGCCACTGCTCCACTTCGCGATGGGTTTGGGGAGTTTCGCAATTCGCTTATCCAAAAAGCGAATCGCTTTTTGGCAGCGAAACTTATCCCTCATCTGCTCTCTTTTTTCTTCTTTTACAAAATTAAGCCTAACTTTTTCATACGGGGTCCGATTTGAACGATTCTTTTTGCCACGGCTCCGTAATTTCAATACGGAGCTAATTCTCCAAACAAAATCGAATTTGGAGGTCATTTACTAACTCTAATCTCAATTAAACCAGAAACACACTGTTTGTCGCTTCATGAAGCGACGAACTAAGTCCCGTTAACGATCCGAAATCCATCCGGAACCCTCGGGACTTCATCTGAACATGCACGCATGTTCCATAATCTCTTTTAAACTTGTTCCAATCATTGGAACACTAAAACGAACGTCGATTTATTGGATTTGCATTGAAAGAAATTCTATGAACTTCAAGGATCCTCAATTCAGTCCTTCGATCCGAACCCGACCAAACGGAGTCCGAATGGTCTGAAAATTTGCACCCAAGTCCAAAATTACATAAGGAACCTACAGCAACTTTCGGAATTTCATTCCGACTTCCGAATCAAAATTCGACCTATCAACCGGTAATCCGAACTTCCTCGACTCAAGTCTATTATTGTTCGAGGTCTATCAAATATATTCCGGTCACTCGTCTAAGTCATATATTCCCTCCCGAAGCTAGTCGAGTCGTCGGATTTCAAATCCGAGCCTTCTAACTCAAAAGTCAATCTCGTGGTTGACTTTAGCGACTTAGACTTTCTTAAATGAGACCATGTGTCTCATTTCTTTTTAATTCACTTCAAGTACATTTTACTCGATTTAAATCTCACACTACATAATAAATGGAATAATTCGGGGCAATAAAGTGAGTCATCACATAATTGATTAAAGTAATTGTCCATAAAATGTTGATATTACTATTTTAATAGAAGATATTATTTTGATATATTGTATACTATTCTGGTATATAACATATAATTTAACAGTATAAAATTTACTGCAATAATATATTGTTATAGCACACAATATAATGTAACAATATAATATTTCGATTTGGTCATTTTTTAATTTTTAAAAAATTTTAATTGGATCCTTTTTAAATATTTTAATAAAGTTCTCATGCTTTTTACAAAAAAGAAAAATTCCTAGAAGAGATGTTTGATGGAATTCTATAGAGATATTATCCACATTCTTAGAAGCAGATGAAAAAACAGACATAAAGTAGTAATATACATAGTTGGTATATTTATATAACTTGCTAGTATATGTGAACTAGTCATCTATGATACCCTATCAGTATATGATATATACCACGTTAGTATCATAGAGGATTTAAGTTGTAGCTAAATATTTGTGAATTTGGTAGAAATATTGCAGTAAATTTTTAATTTTTAGTTAAACTGACCAAGAATAATTTGTACTGTATACAAAAATGATATACTATATACCATTTTGGTATACAGTTCTTTCCAACAGTATATTATTATAGTACATGTATAATGTAACAGTATACTATTACAATTTGGTCATTTTAAAATTTTTTGAAATTTTCTTCGAGTTCTTTTTCAACTTTTCACTGAAGTTCTCATTTTATTTTAAAATTCTTTTTTTCTTAAACCAAAATTTTGAAATTTTTGATTGGAGGTTGTGGCTAAAGTTTGAGTCAATTTGGTGAAAATTCTGGAGTAGATTTTTTAAATTTAAGTTAAAATTGAGTTGAACTAGTGAAAAAGGCTAATTTGTACTATATACCCAAATAATGTACTATATATCATTTTGGTATTTAATATTAGTTCAATAGAGTATAATTTATTGCGTTGAACTGGAGACGAAAAATTTGTATTGTATACCAAAATGATAGACTATATACCATTTTGGTATACAGTTCTTTCCAATAGTATATTGATACAGTATACTATATAATGTAACAGTATACTATTGCAATTTGGTCTTTTTAGAATTTTTTGAAATTTTATTGAGTTCTCTTTCAACTTTTCTCATGTTTTTTTAATTTTTTTTCTTAAACAAAATTATTTAGTTTGAAATATTTGATTGAAGGTTGTGGTTAAAGTTTGAGTCAATTGGTGAAAATTTTGGAGTAAATTTTTGAAATTTAGGTTGAAATTGAGTTGAACTAGCAAAAAAGACTAATTTGTACTATATACCAAAACAACATACTATATACCATCTTGGTATATAATATTTAATTTAATAGTGTATAATTTATTGTATCAGTATATTATTACATTATATGGTATAATATAATAATATAGTTAAATTTGGTATTTTTTAAAATTTCAAAAGATAATCAATGGGTCCTTTTCTAATTTTCTAACAGAATTCTCGATATCATGTCAGTATATGATATATAGCATATAGGTGGCATAGTATATTACAATAATATAATTTAACTGCTATTAATATATTATTTTTGATATAATATATGCTAAAGTAAGTTATTTTTTATAGTTAATATATATAAAAAAATAAAAATAACAAAAATAAAGGAGCCAAAAATGTGTGCAGAATTAGATTATGACAAAAAAGAAAATAAAAAATGAATTGAAATACTAACAAATGAAATTTAAAAAGAAAAAAATGAAAGAAAAAATGAGAAAAGAAAATATTTATAATGTATAAGTTGTTATAATAATTGAATTAAAAAAATAAAATATTATATAAGTTATATTAAAAAATAAAAATAAATATTTAATATATCAGTTATTTTTTCTTATTGTATAAAAAAGGAAGAATAATGAAAAAGAGAAAAAAATAAAATTAGCTTATGAAGAGAAAAAGAAAATAAAAGAGAAAGGAGTTAAATAAATTTAAAAAAGGAACAAGAAATGAAAAAAATAAACAAAAGGGAAAAAATAAAAATAAAAAGATAAAGAAGGAGCCAAAATTGAGTGGTGAAATTAAATTATGGTAATAATAATAATAACAATAATAATATAATTTGGAAAAAAATAAATGATTCGAAAAGGAAAAAAAAGAAAAAAAGAAGAAGAAGAAAACGAGAAAAAAGAAAAGGAGAAAAGAAAAAAGAATAGGAGAAAAAAGATAATTAGTTTGATGAGTAGAAAAGTATATAGTAAATAGTTTTATTTTTGTGAGTAATTGTGTCATTCATAACCGATCCCCAAATTTGTTAATTAACTTTAGTTAATCAAAGTGCCTTTTTCTTCATTAAATTTGGCCCATGTAATCCGTTCTATTATTGCCAAAACAGTAGTTTAGCGGGATTGTGGATAGTTTTGTCTAGCCATGACAGCCCTTTCTCTTCGTCTTCCTCTAACTAACCTCAGATTCTCTTCATACACCAGAAAGCCTCTAACCATTCTGTGTTCATTTTCCACTTCACCATCTGTAATACCTTCCGAGCCTTACACCACCACCGCTGAAGACTTATCTCCGCCGCCGCCGGCGAGGAGCAACAAATGGGAGCCTTTCATTAAAAAGAAAGTGGTGATGCGCGTGGGATACGTGGGTTCTGATTATCGAGGTCTCCTTTTCTGTCCAAAAAGAAAAGTTTTAAACTTTTTTGCCTAATAATCACAAATTTGTTCAATTTTGTGGCAGGTTTGCAAATGCAAAGAGATGAACATGAACTATCCAGTAAGATGCTATTGTCATTGTTTCCTTTTCTGTTTTGAATTTGCTATTATGAATTAACAGAGACAAAGGACGGATACATTCATCTTATTCATCAAATGCTACATTTATACAAGCTAACATATAGCATCAGGAATACAATAAAATGGGCATTTTTTAATTACAGTGGTGTTTGGGTTGTTTGCATGCACCTCGACTATTCTAACCATCTACTGGATATCTTTTGCCTTTAACCAGCACAAGTAGTAACTAACTTTGACTACTAAGGCTTAGACAGATGGGAGTAAATCACTTAGTTGCTTATTTTGCCTCTTCTCAGATTTGTACCTTGGTCTCCCGTGGTCCATTCTTGCTTTATTGACTGCTAGGCAATACCCTTTGGTGCAATAAAATGGGCATATATCAGCTAACAAGTAACAACCTGGATATTCTTCCTAATATAATGGAATATATTTTCTCCTACTAGGAGTTCAGTTCCTAAAAGACCACAAAAAATCCTTCTCTTAAACTGATGTTTGTAACATAGTTTACATGGGGTCAAATTGTTATTATGAGGAGATAGAACATGTCTCTAAACTTTGAGAAAGACCTCCTCCGTTGAAGGTTATTTGTTGCTCGGTCTTGATTTTTGAACTAATCAACTCAAATATGGCGTCATTTGTGAGGTCTCCTGAAAATGATACCTTATTAATATATGCTTGCTTGGTTTCAAAAATTGATTATTGAGTTATTATCGACTATAGTTATACAGGGTAATAGTTTCTATTTGCTTGCACTAGATTTACCCAGCAATAGCTTGACATGCATAGGCTGTTGGTGCTACAAACACTGCTTGTAAAGTGGATGGGGTTATTATCAGATGTTCTTGGATGGCCATGAATTTGCATTTGATCCTAACAAGAAAACAAATTCACTGGTGCTATTCCTTTTGTCTTGGTCCCCATGTAATCACAACCTCATCAACATTGAATTTTCTCCTTTCTTGTACAGAAAACCATGACTGGTTGTGCCTTGCAAATAGTTTGCTGCAAGGAGATAATATTTGTGTAGGTTTGTCCATATACATACTGATTATGCTGATTGTGTACATATGTTAGGTGAGCTTGTGATGCATCAGGCTTCCTACTATCTATTCGTAGTTCCATCCATATGTTTGTATTTTGGAAACCTTGTTGAAATTCATGCTAGAATTGAGGGGTCTGCAAAGTGGATCACACTTTATTTAATTAACAATTCTTACACATATTGGCCATTGGTTTTGAGCTGTCAGTCGCAAAATAAATCTGATTGTATCATGCTTTGCAGTTAAGTTCAAAAACTTCCTCAGTCTCCTATTTGTACGCTTTTGCTACAAGTCTGACCTTGTGTTTGACATCTTCATTCTTTGTCTTCAACACCCATTCTCCTGCCCTCTTTTTGATCTTCACCCATTGTTAACTCGAGTTCTTTTAATGGCTTACATCTTCTTGTCCTTTGCTTACTTTGATGCTCTCTGACCTTCTGTAAGCCCCCAAAAAAAAAAAAAAGTTCTACGTGTCATCTTCAGTTACTTCATGATCTGCAATCCAAGCAGATTACTCTTTGGTCAGATTCAGGAATAAGCTTCGCTTGACTCCTTAGGCTATTCGAGATCATGCTGCTTCTCTACCATAGGTTTGCTATTTCTCATCAATATTTGTAGGCATATGATGCTTTGCTTCGCCTCTGCCCCACTGCCAAAACTCTTCCCATTAAAAGTATCCATGCCAACTATGATCTTCGATGTACTTGGGCTGTACAGTTTTTCTGAGCTTTTGTAGAAATTGCTAGCAAAGAATCACACACTTCTCTCTGTTGTCATTTGATTTCTTCCTTTAATTTTTCCATTCTAAGTTTTTTTTAGATGTCTTGTTATTGTTGTTGTTGACAAGGATGTATTCTGGCCATATTCTGCAAAATTTGATGATTCTCAGTTGTGCTTAGATATATTTGTTCAGCATCGAGGCTTTCAGTGGCCAAATTATAACACCTCTAGCACTCAGCACATTCCTTTGCTTCGTTCTCATCCTTTGTGATTTGTTTGGAAAGATCTCCTTCGATCTCTTTCCCTTCTTTTAAATTTACCATTTGTCTACTCCTAGCAGAGGGAAGTATCTCTTCTGTTCGGGATCCGATTATCAGAGACTTGTTTATTGAACTAGGAGTTAAGCAAGGGTGAAGATATTGATAAAAAATCTGGTCGAAGTCAATCTTGTGTTCAATTTTCACTTGCTACTACGTTCCAAATCTTTCCTTGAACTTAGAATTATAAATAGCTTACTAAGAAATGCTAAAACTTCTTAGAGGTGGTATTCTTACTAAGTCGTAAGGAGGAATTTGGAGAAAGAACTACTTGTGATCAGCACCAGCCAAATTTGAACCTGTGGTGTGCACCTACCACACATCCTGTGCTGTATTATATGCTAGGATGTGAAGTTTTCTTATTCCATAGCAGCAAAGGCGATTCTTCCTTTATTATGGGATTTCACTTATTCATTCCTGAATCTTTTTCTTCCTTGGTGTTATTCTGCCTACTTTGTAAAGACTTGAAGGGCTTGCTCCTCTAGATATGGTCGGATGAGAAACCAATAACAGCTGACTTATTACCGTGCAAACTCATCTTGTTGGCAATGGCCATTACTCGAGAGAAGTTTTCGGTGCTTGATTCTTTGACTTCCTCCGCAAAGCCTCAAACTCTATTTAGAATGCGAACTCAGAGTACCTGATGTTGCTTGCTTAGTTGCTTTAGGTCCTGGCAGAACCTTTGTGCTTTATTCATAGTCTCGTTTGTGCTTGGAGGTGTCTTTGCAATAATTGTCTCCAAGAATGAACATTCTGTTGCCTATATTAATAGCTTCTGGCCTTCAAATTCTTTAGTTTCAACCCGTCTACCCCTTTTCTTTGTGCTTCTGTGTTCAAGTTGCCAGTGTATGGTATAACTTTTGAAATTATATCCACTATTCTTTTGATTTTAGAAAGTTTTCTATGAAACACTTCAATGGTCATATTGACCATTAAATCGGAGAATGCAGCACTGGGTGAAGCTTTATATGCTATGAGAGAGAATGTAAACTTATAAAAACATAGTTGCTGCAATACTGATACAGAATACACATGTTTAAGGATTTTCAAAGAAGTTTATATTGGTCTGGGTTATTTCACTCGTTTCTTTAAGGTCTTGGTGGATACTCATATTTTTTCAGATAAATATTTGATGCTCAGATTGTTTTTCACACTGTATCATAGCCAAACTTGGTAAGCTCATCTCACAACAACGTTCTGTTATCTCGATCTATTTTATTGGAGTCTCTCTCTCTCTCTCTCTGTCAACTTTAGTCTATCGAGTTGCTCTGGATTTTTCTCTCTCAACTCAGCCCATCGAGTCTGTAACTCAACAGTAGGAGAACTCTTTAGCATCTTGAGTCAACTCTTGCCTTGGACCAAAACCACTCTTCAACCTGTTAAGCTTATTTTATGCTGAATGCTATTCTTCAGCCAGTTGAGTCACTTCATTCTTTTAAAAAAATTAAGCTTCTAAAAGGGAAAAACAAATAAGAAATAAGGGAACTTCAATCCACCGGTAAACCCTAGAATCGAATTGTATGTTCAGGTTGGTGTTAAGGACTTCTTTTTTTGATAATGGTATAAAGTGAGGGTGTTGGGGAATATAAATGTCCTACATCAGTTGTTAAAAGGTATTATCCAATGGTCCTCGGCTATTCTACTTGTTGCAATTAGGGTCTAGATTGGAGGTTTAGGATCCTGTACTTGTACCAAATGCTATAAATTAAAACGGAGGAGCAAAGTTTAGTTTCACAATAGACAGAGAACGATGAATTTTGAATGAGTATATCCATCAAAATCTAGCCTCTTGATGCAGGTCAACCTGATCATGATACGTTTAAACCTTCAAGACCATTCACGAGAAGTCAAGCTAAAGAGTTTCATGATGCACATTTGATGGTGAAGGAGATCCAAGCGTTTGGCGTGTGATGTTTGTGTTTGGCGTGTATTATTGTATAGTTATGGAGGACATTAATTCTTACTTGTTTTGGAGTCCTGCGTGACTATTTCTTAAACTTAGCCAAATTGTGGCCTTTTTGTTAATTAGTTGTTTCCTAGTTGATTTAGGTTACTAGTTATTCTTTTCCTATTTGAGTTAGGTAAAGGCTCATCCTATATAAGCCTAAACACTTCATTATTTTGACACCTTTTGACATTATTTTCAATCAAAAAACGGCAGCACATTGCTCCCAAAATAGTGTGAATTAACTTGTCCAATTTTGGTGTGATTCAAAATTGAACTTGTTCCTTTGTTTGATCGAACAATTTGCAAGATCATCGTTATCTTGAGGGTCGTTCGTATAGCATAGGTACTCCTTGATTTCATCAAGAAGGTAAATAGACTAGTTCCTACTTGTTGTCTTGATAATTCATAGAGCGTCTTGCTCCTATCTGTTGTTTTCTTGTTTCCGCGTTTAATATTGCATCAGTTGGTATCAGAGCAACTTTCGTTTATATTGCATCAGTTGGTATCAGAGCTTGGAACGAGTTTGTTTCTACAATCCCAATCCTGTTCTTCGTGCCTTAGTTTTAGGTTCTAATTCTTAAATTTCGTTCTTGAAAAAAATTAAAAACGTGAAAAAAAAAGAGGAGAAAGAAAAATCTAAAATTTGTGTTGTTGAAGTTGTTGAATCATCTAGGGATTAAAGTCTTGAAGATTGATTGATAAAGAAACGTTCTTGAACCAAATCTTGAAGTTCTTGATCGTTAGAAACCGATAATCTTGAAATCCTGAAACTCTAGTTGAAACTCTTGAAGGTGCACGAATAAATCTTGAAAATCTTGAAGTTCTTGGAGTTAAAATTGAAGTTCTTGAAGAGTTTTACGTTGTTCTTGAAGAGGTTCTTGAATCTTCAAACGTTCTTAACAAGATTGCCTTGAATTCTTGAAGTTCTTGAACTTTAATTTGTTGTTCTCGAAAAAAGCATTGTGAAAACGTGGGAGAGGGCCTAAGAAGTGTTAGGGAGGCCGAATTTGGGGAGGAGAATAGGAAACTCTAAGTCTAGTCCAAGAAGGAAACAATTCCCAATCCAAAAGGGAGAAGTTTCAAGGAGTTGAAATTCTATTTGGACAAGGAGAGGAGGGGCTAATTTGTGTTGGAAAAGGAGGGGGGGGGGGGCGAATTCCTAAAGGCCTAGGGAAAGGGGATTGGTCTTCTCCAAACTAAAGTAGGAAAGCTTCAAAAACTTCCTCCTTCCACTAATTTCGAAATTCTTCTTAATTCCACTACTTCTAATTAGTAATTCTTAGGTAATTTTCCTACTTAAGTAATTACTATTCTTTGAGCTTGTAGGACCTCGTGCTAAAGCTCAGAATTTCCACTTTCGTAGATAATTCTTGGCTTCTTGTGCTCACTTAAAAAGCTATCCGCCTATTGAGTCACATAACTTCACTCACTTCGAAGAAAACTATTGATCTTGTGAACTTGAAAGGTCGCTAAGGAACTTGGTCAATTAGAGGAAGCCAATTTGAAGACAAGTGTGAAATCCTACCCAAAATTTGAGTGAACCCGAGAGTCATTCAAAAAGTGAGAGAGAATTTTAACTAACCTTAACACATTCTCTAGTCTTGTTTCTTTTGCAGGTGCATGGCTACGGAAGGAGAAAAGGTTATGACTGACATTACTTTGGCCGACCTCTTGGCCAAAGTAAGGGCACTTAGCGCCCGAATGGAGAACATAGAAAGATCCTCTAGCAATCAGAAGCACGCCGGAGAAGGAACGAGTGACGGTTTCACCGTTAGACCCGAGCAGTTCGTGGAGTTAGCTCGCCAAAACGAGCAGAGGGACGGAGGTGCTCAAAATGTCAGGTCCATGAGGGTTCCCCGGGGTGTCATACCACCATTAATGCCAGCCCGGAGAAACATAGCACCCGTAGGGGATATGAGAGCAGCCCGAGAGGATGATCAACCCGAGTTCGACGAATTTGAAGATGATGATTTGGGGTCACGGAATCCGAGAGTAGGCCAGAGGAATGGAGGCCGAGACTACGTGGGAAGACGTGGTTATGATCATGGTCCGAGAGGGAGGCTTAGAGGTTTTGGTGGAAGGAACTTAGAGTATGAATTTGATGAGCATGCTGAGCATTATGAGGACTTCCAACCAATCTTACCAAACCGAGGGGGCCGAGACCATGTCCGAGACAGTGTTGAACAACGTCAAGGTTACTATCCCTGCTTTCAAAGGAACTAGTGATCTTGACCGATTTTTAGAATGGAAGCGTCAAGTTGAGCGGATATTTGAAATTAATGATATGTCTGAGGAGAAGAAGGCTACATATGCCATTGCTGCTTTAGAGTCCTATGCTTCGACTTGGTGGGAGGCTGAGAAAAGATCCAGAGTTGGACATAACCAACCGGTGGTACGTAGGAACTTGAGCACTATGAACGTACAGGAGGAAGGAGATATGCAGCGTGAGAACTTGTTTCATGCTAGATGTAGGGTGAAAGGAAAGGTGTGCTCGATGATAATAGATTCCGGAAGTTGCGCTAATGTAGTAAGCCACACGTTAGTGACTCAACTTAGTATACCTACGAGGAAACATCCCCATCCTTATCGATTGCAGTGGTTGAGTGAATATGGTGAATTAAAGGTAGTAAAGCAGGCACTCATTAAGTTCAAGGTGGGAGCTTATCAGGATGAAATCTTGTGCGATGTGGTGCCTATGCAGGCATGCCATTTGCTATTGGGCAGGCCTTGGCAGTTTGATAGATGTGTTGATCATGATGGAAGGGCCAACACTTATACGGTCAAGCTGGAGGGCAAGAGATATGTACTTAAGCCCTTAACATCGCAACAGGTTAGTGATGATTACAAATGCATGATGGAACTGAAAGAGGCGGCTAGAGCTAAGGCTCCAATGGAGCCCAAATCCGAAGCCATAACCAATGCTAGTACATCGAACCTGTCTGGTAATATTTGTGCCATGATGCAACCAAGTGAGTATTTGAGAGGTAATGATAGTTCTAAACTCTTAATTTGCTTGATTCATAAGGGTGTTTACTTGAGCTCTAATGAAGAAGTTTCTACTAACGTTCACCTCTTGCCTAGTGTTGTTAGTGATGTTTTGCAGGAATACAGGGACATGTTTCCTGAGGAGATGGCGAGTGGACTACCTCCGTTGAGGGGGATAGAACACCAAATTGACTTTGTTCCGGGGTCACAAATTACGAACAAACCCGCATATCGAAGCAATCCACAGGATATTAAGGAGTTGCAACGACAAGTGGATGAGCTATTGAGTAAGGGGCTAGTTCGAGAGAGTCTAAGTCCGTGTGCCGTACCCGTGATCTTGGTTCCAAAGAAAGACGACACCTGGAGGATGTGTGTTGATTGCCGAGCCGTCAACAAAATAACGGTAAAGTATCGTCATCCTATCCCTAGGTTAGATGACATGCTAGATGAGTTATGTGGTTCAAGTGTGTTTTCTAAGATTGATTTTAGGTCCGGTTACCACCAAATCCGTATGAAACCGGGTGATGAGTGAAATGCCTTTTGATCTCTCCAACGCACCTAGTACGTTCATGCGATTAATGAATCATGTGCTTAAACCGTTTCTTAATAAGTTTGTGATTGTCTACTTTGATGATATCCTTATTTATAGTAGAAGTTTAGATGACCATGTTGATCACCTAGCAAGTGTTTGAAGTATTAAGAGCTGAAAAGTTATATGTTAATTACAAGAAGTGTGCCTTTTGTGTAGAGAAAGTTGTATTTTTGGGATTTGTTGTAAGTGTTAATGGTGTTGAAGTAGATGCATCTAAGGTAGAAGCTATTAGAGTCTGGCCTACTCCTACTACTGTTTCACATGTTAGAAGTTTCCATGGACTAGCTAGTTTCTACAGATGCTTTGTTAAAGACTTTAGCACCATAGCAGCACCGCTCAACAGAGTTGGTGAGAAAAGACACGCCTTTTGTGTGGGGGGAGCCGCAAGAGGGTGCCTTCCAAGAGTTGAAATGTAGGCTTAGTTCTGCCCCATTGTTACAATTACCTGATTTTAGTAAGGCATTTGAAATTGAGTGTGACGCCTCAGGGGTGGGAATTGGAGGTGTTCTTATGCAAGATGGGAAGCCTATTGCCTATTTTAGTGAGAAGTTAAAGGGGGCTGCCTTGAATTACTCTACGTACGACAAAGAGTTGTATGCCCTCGTGAGAGCTTTAGCTCATTGGCAACATTACCTATGGCCTAAGGAATTCGTAATTAGGAGTGATCACGAGTCCCTCAAACATCTTAGGGGTCAAGAGAAGCTAAATAAACGACATGCCAAGTTGGTAGGGTTCATTGAGAGTTTCCCTTACGTGATACATTACAAGAAGGGAAAGGAGAATGTAGTAGCTGACGCACTATCTAGGAAGTTTGCTTTGGCTATCACGTTAGCATCTAGGTTGATGGGTTTTGAGAGTATTAAGTCTATGTATGAGCATGACCCTAAATTTAAGAGTGTGTATGATGCCATTACCACTAAGCAGCGGATTGAGAAGTATTAGTGGCATGATGGGTACCTTTTTAAGAAGGGGAGAGTTTGTGTACCCGAGTCCTCGTGGCGAGAGTTGTTGGTGCGTGAGGCGCATTGTGGGGGCTTGAT